>JAHWXV010922145.1:0-18052 GCA_024586415.1 Phrixothrix hirtus | reverse complement strand
TATATATATATATATATATATATATATATATATATATATATATATATAAATGTTTGTAAATCCAATAGCTTACCTAATTATAATTAATCAAACTACAAATACTATATTTAGATAAAATAAGTTAATTGTATATATTAAATAAGATTTCATCATTTTAAGTATTATTGCGCAAATTGTCGCTAGTCTGATTACAATAAATTATCGCAAAGCGCGAGAAAGCAATAGCAAATAAGTTACGATAGTGGAATAAAGACACCGCTTCATAAATTACTATATAAACAGCTATTCAAGAACGCTTAAGATGCTTCGATTTCAACTGTGGAATCGGAAGCATCGAGTTGCACTCTCATGGTGGAACTCGCTTAGTAAATCAACCTTTGATTTAAAATATATAACCGAGCCTACGAACCTAGTTTATGCTTGGAAGGGTATCCATGTTACCGTCTTCACCTACCGTGTCTTGTTGCTAAAGCAACCCACGCCTTCGATGAAAGATATTTATGATCCTCCAGTTAAACAGTTGCTTGTGCCATAAGACAACTGGATTATTCTGTAAGTCACCGTCATGCGTTGTGCGTGGCCCGTCTTAATTTTGCGACCGCAGTTGCCAGCGAGCCTCGGAGGAGGATTCCGATAGACCTACATAGGATTCGTAAACGTTCGCTTTAGTTGTCCGTACCACGAAAGCTGGCGTTGCCAAGCATTCAAACTGCAAAAGGAAATGTAGCAGGTGTACATAAAATACTTAGATCGATTGTAAACCTTTTGTGTACTAATGTAAGAAACATTGATACAAGATCCGTTATTAGACAACTTCCAAAAGCATTCTAGAATTTGTCCAAGGCCTCTAGAAATTATTTATCATTAATAGAAAGGCTCCTCACGAGAGGTTCTAATTAATTAATTTCATTGATACTAATCCAATAGTATCATCCATCCGTTGTTAAAATTAACACTAGTTGAAACAAACTAATCGTCATCAGTAATAATGAAATGCGTTTGTTAATTTTATTTCGTAAAATTCAATACTTAACTGTCATTGTTGTAGATGCATACAATTGCTAAACAATCATATCACTTCATTTATTTACTTTGCATATATTTATTTTAGTATTAGATGCCTAGAAAATACTTGCATAATTATATTGAATCCTTCATTATTAGTTTGTAAATATTTTACCCTGTAACTTATCCTTCAGCTAATTGTATTAGAACAATATCTGACTTATAAAGGTTTATTGCCTTATTATTTGCAAACTAATCCCGCTAGGTATGAACAAAAGAATCTGCCTTGATTCGAGTCCTGTAAAGAAGGAACCTACCCCCTACGATGACTAGCTGGAAAAGCAAAATATAAATAATTTTCCCCGCGACGCAATTAAATAGAACTATAACGTCACAGTTCAGTGATAACTATCGAATCTGTGGATCATTTATTTATATCTATGCTGTAACTTCTAGAATAGTCAACATATATCCAGATTGTATGATTCATTTAAGGTAGTAATTTGATAAATGGTATGACTGATCATGGAAAATCCTAATAACTCTTAACCAATGCCACTGCTTATTTCGTTACTTAATATAGGTATGTTAAAATTCGAGGTTTTTGCCAATTACTACATTTAAGCAACGCTGGAACCTAAAAATATCAACTATTGTTTCATTGAATCAGTCAAAATTTAGTTCCTAAATGTTTATTTTAGCAAAGTGTATAATTTATTAATTAAAAAATAACATTGTTTAAGTTTGTAACAGCTGCAAACGTTTCCATAACTAATTCTTGAAATACTACTTAATTAAATTTCTCATCGTGGTACCTATTATTATCAAAATACCAAGTATCTTTTGAAAATTTATTATGATTTGAGTTAGCAACCACATTAGTCAGGGAAATTTTGAGTTTCGAAGATTATTAACCAAAAGCTTTCTATGGATGGTATTTCCTACATCATAGATTTGTGTTATCTCCATCGAAGTATACTTAATATCCTACCCACAAATTTTTTAAAATGCCTATATAAACCTATTTCAGCCTAAATGCAATGCAATGACTGGATTTGTTGCGGTACCCATTTTTAGAATCATGAAATAACTTTTAAGACCAAGGACGTGCGTTACAGTATGAGATGAAGTATTTTCTCAAACATAATCGGAGTGTAAAGCAGGATATTTCATTTAGCAAAGTTATAGATTCCGCCGTTTATCGTTCTAAAGGTACTTGAAAACGTTTACAAAATACCTTCTTCATCTTTTGTACTCTTTAGAAAAGCCAATCCTGTTATTTAGACCAATGTACTTAATTTCGTCCTTGTCTGGGATAGACCTTTGTTATCTGCTACAGTTGAATATCGTTATACTTCCGATCAAATTTATACCATTCATAGATTTGCTATAAACAACTTATTAAGTCTCGTGGTTAGGTGGGAATGATTTTAAAATTACACTGCCCAACTGTATATGTAGACTCAGTTCAGACCACCATTGTCACATATTATTGAAATTGCGGATGACTTCGACTTGGTCTTGGCTTCAAGGTTATGTCTCGTTGGAGTGCGAACAAAGGAATTAGGTAGATGTTCTAGGTTTTCATCTGAATAGTTTAAACAAACTACGTTAAGACTTCATTATTGAAAGATGTAAACTCGTAAAAAATACGTTAAGTAATAACAAAGTGTTTTTCTTTCGCCTAATTAATCCAATTACGCCCTCTAAATAATTTCTTGGTAAAGTCTAAAGTCATTTTCAAAAGGGAAGGTTCCGGCTGAATGCAGCCCGGATATCGGATAGAAAATTTTGGAGAATTTTAATGACGCATAAAATATTAGCAATGTAAATTGATTCTACACTTGCAGTGTTGATGATCCTTTATTTCACCTTAGTACCGCCAATTTACTTTCTCATTGAGAACTCTTTAACAATTTCATCGTTTGCATTTGTAGTTTCGAACATCACTTGCTAGAGTTTGTTTTATTCCATAAGTTACCGTACAGTGTCCTACTGAGTTTGACAATTCCATAGCCTAAAGTATAATGATCAAAATACAGTAACAATTGTGCAAACGAATTACTGATTGTTATTTTTGCTAATGTATCACTTATTTTATTAATTTTTCATCTCAAGAGCGCCCATGAATTCCCTCATCAGTTTATAGTAAGTTCTAATATTTTTTGTACAGACTCACTGCATTCATAATATGCGTACCATATAAGGAAGACTATCTGCGCTCAATCCTTATATACTGGGTGGGGCATTAGTGCGTCGGCCTTTCATAGTTCCGGTGCTATTATAAGTGGAGATTTTAAACTTTCACGAAGTATTCAGAAGGTAAATGGGCACTTTATAAAACTTTTTTAAATAGAACACCCTAAGCTTTCGCTTCTTTGCAAGTTTTTCTTCAAATGTGCCACTATGAATAGGATTTATAAGATGTTTACTATCTTTAAGGACCATTAGGAGAGCTGTCATTCCAACAATAGCCGGAGGTTGGGGCGGTGGTGTAATGGATAACACGCCAGAGTCCAAACCTGGAAGTCCGGATTCGATCCCCGGTCGCCTCTAAAAATTTTTCTAAAATTGTGCCCATTCCTTTCTGAATACTTTCATCCTTTATTTGTCTGCTGTAACGCAATTGGGTATTTTGAGCCGTGTATTAATTAATTTATATTAATACACAACACCTTTCGTTAATTTCATTTCAGTCAATTAAACCTTATGTTTAATTTGGAGCCGAACTATCTGTAGCTATATATTTCAATATGTGCATTATCCTTAGATGTGAATCTGTTGGAATGACAGCTCTCCTAATGATCCTTAAAGATAGTAAACATCTTATAAATCCTATTCATAATGGCATATTTGAAGAAAAGTTTTCAGAGGAGTCGAAGTACAAATCTAGAAGCCCGGGTTCGATCCCTGGTCGCCCCCAAAAATTTTTCTAGAGTTGCGCCCATTCCTTTCTGAATACTTTCATCGTGTATCTATAGATGTGGTTTAGTTAATATTTTGTTTTATTTAGCATTTATTCAACTAATTTAGAAGCCTTTGTTTGACAATTACTACATGCGTGTAAAAATCTGGGACGATTCTGTGTAAAAAGTAGTTATGTGACGTAATTGACAACAATAATTTCGTATTTTAAGTATTGGCATGTCAAGTAGTAATCGTTTACGCATCTTTCCTGGCTGTAGAGTGATTTGCATTTATCGAACATCTTTGTGTTATACTTTTCTGTTTGCTCATAAATGGAGCCATCTTAATTACCGTTTAAAGACAAACCGTTAGTGAGTACTAGTAAAAACTGGACATATACAGACCCAATTTTCGGCCGCCTTCGAATTCCATTCATTAGCCATCAACTTACCGTAGGCTTTTAATCCTTCAGACCATAGCACTAACGCAATTACGATTTTATTGTATATAGAAAAAGACCAAAAGTGCTACGCTCTTTCAAAGTAAGAAATTACTTAAGTTTAAGTACTGAGGGTGTTTCGGTCTTCGTTCTCAAGATAACGTTCTGAAAATCTACATGCAATCCTTTGGTAGTAAACACGAAGCCATTGTAGTTTAACGTAACTTCATCGGCTTTAATGTTTAATTATGTCACTCAAGGCCTGTAATTGACTGTGACCAGTTAGAAAGCGCTGGTATTACTCATTTTGTCCATTTTACTCGTATACTCGTACGTACCTTATTCCAATTTCAACTCAGGGCAGTTTTATTATTTTTAATTTTAAAAGTAAGTTTCTTAATTTCTATATGAGAGAGACTTCATATAACTTGTTCTTTCAGTATCGTGTATATCAACAGCAGCAAAACGAGTTTCGCTCATTAAAATCATGCTTTTTGATGCATAATTCCTGAGTTTAATTCACAAAATCTTAGAATCTAGATAAGCTTCCTGCATCTACGATTGCAATAACTCAACTAAAACTCAAGTTTAAGGCTCTTGATTTGAATTGAGCGTGTTAGCAGTCGAAGAACAAAAATGAATATATAGTGTTCATAGCATGAAACCAATGAAGTGCTTAATTATAAGGCTGGATATAAATTGTGTGCTGAACAAATCCGTTTAGGCTACGACTGGTTGCAGTTAAACGCTTTCAATATGATGATTTTATCAAGTTTGCCTTTGAGTAAAAAAAGAAAAATTGAACCACGAGGACGAGGTACAGTAGTCCATATAGCATCCTCTAGAGGTGAACTGTAATTGGTTGACTGTAAGCCCAACAAAGATCAGTTAAGAAACCAATTACTTTTAAAGTTACGTTCCAATTATTAGCGGTTAAATTCGTGCATGAGTACTTCGCGTTATATCAAAACATATTTATTTCAGTTTCACCTTCTTATTCAAAAATTTGTATCTTAATTTATGCAGTTCAATGAAAACTATTAATTAAAATAGTCTTTATTGATGCCTTTTATAATTTTAAACTCAGATTGAAATCCTTAAAAGTTCATTCATTTAACATCACAAATTAGTAATTTAAATGGTATTAACGTTGCTCTTGTTTTCGCACCACCCAATATTATCAGTTCTTCTGTTTTTATAGCATTACGGTGTATATAATTAATAAAGTTAGGCTTTAGCATGGTAAGGGTGGGTAATTTGGCCCGGTAATAATTTGAAAATTAAAGAATAAGTAAAGTCAGTGTGTAAAAGAATTTAATCAACCCTGTAAACTAAATAATAAATTCGCTTCTTATGCCATTTTCAACCCTTATTAAATATATTTATTGTTGAAAATTAAATCTAATTAGTAAACATTTATTTGTGAATAATTTTAAATAGTGATCGTGTAACTTAAGTTTCCTTTGATTTTTTGAATCCAAAGCCTACTTTATTGGAAAATATTTTAGTTCATATAACCTTGAACGTTTCGTGCATCAAAAAGTTTTTGATTTTAGGAAATTACCCGAGTAATTAGCCAACTAAATCTTTAAGCCGATTGCATCATTAACTTTATCAAGAAAGGTTTGGACCACGGTATGCATGATGCGCACGTGCTCAATCCATGCTGTAAGACCCCGGATAGACACTTAATTTGCGAGTCCTGTGAGAAAGTGCGAAGGAATTCTGAAAAACTAAACACGGCAATCAGTGGTGTATGATTTTGGATAAAACATAAAAAATGAAAAATGTAAAGGTTAGTTTCAATTTATTGCGGCCCTAGTGTTCTTTCTTATTTTAGCAAACTTCAGAATTGCACCTTTCGACAGATTTTAGTTATCTCACCTATAGTAATTGGTTCCTGGGTTAGACATCTAAGTTAAGGTTAAAGGTAATCATTAAGTTTTATTTAACCAGTTTAGTGTATTAGCAAGAAATGAGCTAACGGAACACGTATTGTCCGTAAGTTCTGTTACTAGATATTTTCTTTCGTCCTTATTATCTCTCAATGTAACTTCATCAATAGTTTCTGCGCCGCTTCTAATGTAGCTGTTGATCCGCACGTTAATGTAAAATCAAGTTATAATGTGTGCAGGGATTTGACCCTAATTAAAATACAAAAAAAGTTAACTGTGAAATAAAATTGAATGAATGTTAACGTAACATTTGATTTTTATATCATGCGAACTATTACCATTTTTTAATTGTGTACACGAATGATCCTAAGTAATTTTTGATGTAGCATTGTTTAGTATTTGCTTTGAAATGAAACGCTTCCGAATCCGAAAGCTTTATTGCATTTGTATTTCGTTGACAAAAACATTGCTAGTGTAGTTAAAATACCCGTTAACGCCAGAATTGGGGACTGTTATTAACTTTATGCAAAAACCTACGAACCTCTTGCGTTAACTAAGGTTTTATGTTTTAGTATTAGACCATTTTATAATATGTAGATGTGCTTGTAAATATGTTCACTGTGGACTGCTAATCTATGTTATAAAGGTTTATAGTGCAACTTCCGTTCCATTTCCGTTATAGTGTGCCTTAATAAATTTACTAACCAAAGAGTGTGCGCCAGAAATACCAGTAGTCGAATTAATATATTGATTAGAATTTATAAAAGCTACTTCATTTGAGTTAAAATTAGATTATTAAATCTTGCATTTAATTTATATATGAATAATTGTCTTACACCGAACGTCTTAAGTTAATTTGAAGCAAAGTACGTCTCTAAATCTTTTGTTTCACGTCCTATACGTACTGGCCAAATAAGTAGCTTCTCTACAGTTTATAAGTGATTTATTATATACAGAGTGAGCCATTGTCGGCCCCCTGTATTACCAACAGTGAACTTGAATAGTTACTCAGTTTAGAGTGGGCTCGCCCCTACAATTGCCATCTACTGATTAGCGACTTTCTCATATTGCCATGGTGAAAATTAGAAAATGTTACTTTTATTCAGAATCCTACTTTGTAGTTATCTTTACGAACCTTGTATATACGTCATGCGAATTTTCAGAGTGTAATTTTTGGTGAATGATGTATATATTATAAAGTTAATGCAGTACTTTTGTATGTAAATTTCTTTTAATGCTTGCTATAAAATAGTATTCAGAGAAACATGAATTTTAATTACTTATTAATATAATATTTGGAAAAAAATTCTTTTAAATTCCATTACTAGTACTCGTAAGTGCCGCAATTTTTTGTATTATATCGAATTAAATTCTTTATTGGAACCTTACGGTCATTCTATTCTTGTTTTAAAACACTATTTCTATCTTTTGTCTCTCAGTTTTATGCCACAGATGTACACATCTTTTGCTTTGAGTAATGTCCCAGCAGGACCTATATTTATGCTGGCCTTAAACAGGCAAAAATACACTGCAAGTAACCATTTGTTT
This sequence comes from Phrixothrix hirtus, assembly GCA_024586415.1. Lineage (NCBI taxonomy): Eukaryota > Metazoa > Arthropoda > Insecta > Coleoptera > Phengodidae > Phrixothrix > Phrixothrix hirtus. The sequence continues at coordinate 10,258 of JAHWXV010922145.1, read as the reverse complement.
GATGTATGCGTTCCTAAGGGAATATAAATTACTTTTATTAGATTTTTATTATTTGTTTTAGTCATTGTTATACTTTACTTGTTTTACTTATTGTTGTACGTTAGTTACTTTACTTATTGTTATGCCTTATACTGCTTTTGATTTCTCCACACCTTGGTGGAATAAATTCTTTTGCTTGTCATTTTTCTCAATTATTCTCGACAACCAACAGTGCCTTCTTTTTTCAGCCAGGTAGAACTTCTCATTGCTAGACAAGTCCTGACGGTAGGATTTAAGGTAGAGTAATTAAGGCACACACACCTTGTCGTTCAAACATATATTGCTCCTATGTTTCTTACGAGCCACTGGCGGGCAACTTTTCTATTGACTTCTTTAATCTTAGGTAAATTAGATTGTAGTGGCCTGAGTCCCTCTCTAACATCGCACGATCTGGCTGTTACAACCACCGTTACGACGTCAACATCAGATCTGATCTTCTACTGTTTATATTTTTTACTATTCCCGATATTTACGTCGTAATATACAGATGCTGAAATAACTAACCTTCGGCGCTGATGCCTAATATGCTTTGTTACAGCTACGACTGTTTCCTGAATCCGCAATTACGGCTGGATTATCTGTCTCCGTTCTGAAGGCAGGTTTCAAATATCAATATATACAGGTTGTGTTCTGCAGTATAAAACTAGAGAATAGTGGCACCCACAACCCGAATTTGAGTAATTCTAACAGTGTTCAACCTCGTAAGCTATCAATAAATCACGCCACGCTCCACTGTCGCTTTCTTGACCGTGGTTGAGTACTCGTCCAATCTGTCCATTCTTTACTTTTTATTTAGCCTGTAATAAAGGATACAATTTAACGTAAGAAATTTTATAAGGCGTATTGCGTAAGTACTGCGATTTATCTGTAACCTTAATAATTCTTTTGTTATTGATAATTGCCTCGTGCCACCTTCAGTTTAATGATTTTTATTCGTATTTCATTTTATTTTATAGACTTGTAATTTTTTTATTACATTTACTATTACTATTAATATTGTAAGTTTTTGCTTTTTTATAATGCCGTGCTTATATAATAAAATGTAGCCTTTTAACAAATGGAAGGGGTAAACATATTATTTGTTGGCCGAGAGCAATAACAAAGAACGAAATTAAACTAAAGCAGATAAATCGCATTTTCTCGGCCAAAAAAAATCATTCCTATTAATTAATTAGCTAAACGTAAAGACCACATCAAATATCCTACCTCAATGACTTATTGAAATGAATTGAAATTTCCAAAAGTCTTGCCAATCAGATTTACAATAAAATTTATTTTAACGCCTTTAATGAGGATACTACATAAAGTATTGATTTAGGCCTCGTACGAAACGAACCAAATTCTATTCAATTATTTGAATTGTACGCTTTAACGCCCTAATAAAAAAATACTGAGAAGTTCCCTATATTCTTAGAAATTAGCATTAAAATATTTTTCCATTTAGTTCCAATTTTCTGGTCCATGCTATAAACATGCTCAAAAAAAGGCAAATGATTAAGTATATGTGATTTGCTTTCTTGGACTTAGTTATTCTTGTCTGCTTTTTTCACTAGTTTGTGGGCATGCTTAATATTAGGTACTATTAGTGTGTAACAATAATATTGATCAAAGGAAACAGTTAAACAGCCTTACGAAAGCGCCTAAGTTACTCGTGTTTTTTTTCTAACACTTTCTATTGATTTGTTTGCTTGTTGCTGTGAATTCAAGATGCTTCTGAAGTAAGCCCTTCTTTAAATATAAAGAATGTAATTGCACTCTTCTAAGAAATCGGCAAGCCTTGAAATTAATTTCAGTAAATCTAGATCTACTTAGAAAATAAAAATGTAGAATAACTAAAACAATATAATTAATGAAATTAATTTTAAAAACGTATGCACGTTTAATAAAAATCAGTTATTTCATAATCAACAGCAATATTTGCATTCACTGAAATTTATGGATACATTTTTGGAGCATTTTGGAAAATTTATATTTAAATTAAGGCGGCAATGATACTGAAGATAACGGTTTGGATGGAAAAAGCAGCTGAACTTTAGATTTATGTTACCACTTGGGTTAATGTCTGTATTATTTTAATATAAAGGTGGCTTTTGATGGCTTTAATAATATGGAGATGATACCTTGGAAGATGTTAAAGTTAGTCGCGTGCAGTAGGCCTCCGCACTTTGTTATCCATCATCATGTGTAGATAAGGTTATCTTATTACAAATTACCAGAACATCTACGAGTAGATAATGGGCTATAAAAGTATATTAAACAAGACCGCATTAAGCAAGAGCTTAATCTAATGGAAGCGCAACTTTTGTAAATTCGGTGTCAGGGGCGATAACAGCACTCTGATTGCTCCCCGGGTGGAGACACCACGTAGTAAATTCAGTTTAAAATGTTTTCGCGATAAGGTTGTATAAATATCCTCGTTAAGTTAATTCTTTGAAGCGACACGGAGTTAAACGAGTCTCCGTTTTAAAGAACGTCTCGGTATGAGGATAATAAATGACGTGCCCGTGTAGAAATGACAGGATATATTTTTATTTCGTTAATTCTCTTCATTTTCTTTTAAAACCAAAATACGTAGTTTGTCGAAATATTTCCATCCTTAATACAGCACATTAAAATAATGAATGAATATGAATTATTTAGAAGTTGCATGTTCTTAATTATTAATTCTATCGAAATGGAGCTCATTTTAATTTGGCCATTGACAACTTACGATTTTGTTATAAATCAAGTAAGTCTAGAAATGACTTCCTTTAAGACTAATTTTAATCGAATTAACGTTCCTTATTTATTAGTGTAACACTAAATCCATAAAGGATAGCACTCAGTTTATTTAATCGCTCTTGTCAATTTAGATCTTTCATAACGCTCTGCTATTTATTACTCCTTAACAATACGAAATATTAAAATATAAAATATAATGGTCTATATCTAGAATCCACAATCTTGTGTGTGAAATACAAATCACCTACTCATCATATATTTTTTAAGTCTACGCGAATTTTAAGAGCACTTCATTATTTGTTGATATTTTTCATCATGGACGGTTATCGTTTAAATCGGAAATTTATATAGGAAGCTTATAATAAGCTTCTCTAATTAAAGTTAAAATTACCGTACTGGTCGAGTCTTTAATTAATTCTAATAGCATAGGCAATTGTTTGTTTAAAAATTTACGAAAACGATAAATTTTCGTTTAATAACTCGACGTCGCTGAAATTTTACGCGCAGAGATACATTCATAAGCCCAGTTGTGATTAACGAGCTTGCTAACTCCCACCTATCTGCAGTTGATGCTATTTTTTCCTCATCTGTCTTTTTATCTAGATTTTAGTTTTATACTCGTTAGCCAAATTATAATCATTCTGTCAAAAGCAGAAGAGTTTGCCGTTTACTATTTCAATCCGGTGCGTAAGAAAATTGTCAGATATACATTAAAAATTAGTTGCTAATTTTATTTCTAATTATTTAGTATATCAGTTTTTAAATTAAAGAATAGTCAATGAACGAAGAAAAATGAAATTGGATATTTCCAACACTTGGAAAGTAAAGTTAATTAGGATTTTAAATGGAGCCCGCCGTAGCTTTAAAATTATTTCTGGAAATTTTTATTCAAAAATTTTATAACATTCTTGGCAATTATGATAAGTAGGTATTCAAAATTAAAAATCGCATATTTTGCTTTCGAACATCTCGCCATAGCATAAATTTTTAGAGTTTTCTAAATTTATCACGTACAGTAAAGTTTCCTTTTCAGTGCTTATATAGGGAATATTAATAAAACCTTATTTTTATTCTTCCTCGTAATTCTCAGCCTCTTCTATCTCTCTCGGGTAATTATCGGTACCCTTTGCTTGTTATTCTTATTATTTGCATTTACGTACCTAATTCTGCGAATATGTGAAAATTAAACGGATCAACGGTGGCTAGTAGGGATAACGTTGACTTCTTTGTTTAAACATTTTAAACATTCTAATTACAAGAAATAATTTAATTAGAGTTTACGTGCAAGTTTCTAACAATTATGTAGTTCCATAATATAAAAAAATATCAATAAACCTAAACAACGAGATTTGGGTTATAATCCAATAGAATGCAGGAGTATGCTATTTTAAACAGTCAATAATTTATTTTATATTAGTATGTGCGTAAAATTTATATACAAATATGTAGTACGCTTATATCTGTGTATACAGTTCTAATATTAAGAAATTTATTTCAGAACAAGTACCGTACACAATTTTCAATGCTTTTTTGCAAATTCTTTATTTAATAATAATAATAATCATAAGTTTGAATTATACATAGGTGCTAATTTGTACTAAAATGGCGTGATTCAGCGAGGTTTGATCATTACATGACTTAGTTAAGTAGTTAGTATTTTAATAATAAAAACTAAACTGCTGATTTTAATTATGTACGACGTACACAGAATGTTCCAAACGATATTATGTAAAGGGCTTAACGTAATTTTGTGATGCATTGTGCACATATAAACCGTATTTAACTGAGTGGCGCTATTATCTTAATAAAATCGTGCAAATCTATAATAATGAAGTACATACATATGATTCAATTAATATGCGTTTAAAAGCTGTAAAATGAGAAACTAAATTAATATGAATATACCTGCACATGAATTAAAATTCTTAAACATTGTTATCTACTTATAGTTTCGAAAGAAATTTTTCAAAAATGATATTAAAAAAATTTGTAATGATGTAGTTGAAATCTTTAAGACAATCTAATTAATTGTTTAAGCAATTAATTACCTAAAAAATATGTTATGGAAAACTGTTTTGAAAGCTTCAAGACGTAAGGCAATTACTATAAGCCTGATTATAAAATAATGCTTGGTTATTCTAAGCAGAATCGCGTAAAGATTATACTATTTCTCTGAGGGGGCTTTACAAAATCAGATAAAAAATCCTAAACGTGTGAAAGATCCATTCATTTAATAATCTGCATTTTTACTTTTCTGCGTTTAAATCCATATTTATCTTTTCAATGGGCCATACTTCATTAAACCTACATATTCACAAAAGCTAAGTTAAATATAATATAATTGGAATTCGTGCAAATGTCAATTTGTTCAGTAGAATCTACGCATCCATGATACACTGTGCTCAATTATGTGTTCAGAACAATGGTGATTTATTATGCCACTTTTATGGAGATGTTTTCCAAAATCCATTATGGTCCTTGTAAAGATACTAAAATGAACAGACAGTTACATTGTCATCTCAACATGAAATAATAAAGCAAATCATTCTCAATAAACAATTACCCCATAACACGTTTCACTTCAGTAGCATGGTCTCGTCAATGATAGTTTAAATTAGTACGGAATAAAACTAATTTTTATTCAGCCATTGTATTAAAAAGGTGTTTAAAGTATTTTTATTTTAAGTATAGAATGATGTCACAATTTCAGAAATTAAAATCGATTTTTAGGTGTAAAATTGAAGCATTAATTTAAAATAGTCACTAAATAATTTCTTAAATTGCCTTTACATATCAACATAATTTTTTGGTACGATTCATGACCAAAAACTTTTTTTAATCTGAGTTGTTGATGAATAACTTGTTCAACATTGTAATAAATTGTACGAGGGGTATTAATTCATATTAATGTTTCATTTAGTAGCGTTGAATATATGTAGGTATTACTAAAGAACAATGTAGAATCAATATAATAATTTTGAACGTCAAATAAAGTTTGTTGATACATCTACTCGTACTTAGTCTAAAATTTAGCTACAACACGAATCGCTGTACAAAACAGTTAAGTGGATGACAACGATAAACGAACATTGGTCCTTCGATCGCCGGAAAATTCTTTGAAGAATCTGTTGCAATCACCAAGCTTTATTAACTGGTTATTTCACGATGCTGACAAAAGCTTGAAGGTCAGTTCCTATTATATTCCCTTTGCATTTTATTAAAACCAAATCTATATCACACATACGTATAATATCATATATATCGTATCAAACAAGCAACCTCATGAAAATAGTAAATTAACAAGCGATAAGAATTTATAAGGTGTTTGCTGAAATATTAAGTAACAAATAAAAATAAAACAATATTTGTAGCTAATGTGAAGTTTGATATTAAAATTAAGTTAAATACTACTGCATTGACAAGTTCGGCATTTGTGTGAAGGAATTTGACGTACACGTTCAATATTGAATGCATTACCTAATAAAGGTATCGTACAAAACACGTAAAACTTTGTGAATTTAGCGATATTTAAGCATTATTACTCAACTCAAGATAGTGTAATTGACATTTATTTTTGACATATAAAGTAGTTTGTCATTATTCCGTTAGTTGAAGAAGGTCTCCATTCAATTTAATTTAGATATCTTCTTAAAAGCAATTTAGAAGTTTCAACTAACAACAGTTAGTCTCGTGAAAAAAGGAAAGTCTTTGGAATTAAATTAATATTTTTTCAAAATAGCTATTACAAAGCTATGAAAGTTAATTTAAATTTCATACATGGCACATTCAGCAAACATTAAAAAAATTACAGCACGTCGAGGTCAAATTGAAGCAGAATTAACTCTTTTCAAAACATACATAGATAAATTCGACATCCGAAAGGATTCATTAATTCAGTCAAAAACACGATGTGATACGATACGTGACCTTCCTAACTATTTCAAAAATGTTCATAGCGAGCTCGAAGAAGCAATCATTTCGGAATGCGGTATCCTTGAAGAAATCATATCTCGTCAAGAACGAAATGATTTCGAAAATAAATATTTTGATGTTACAGCACGGTACATTTAACAGGATGTTCATTTGCAAATACGTCTACTGCTGCCAACTCTCCAATTACATTAATACCAGGGACAAATTTATAAGGAGTCGCAGCAAAATTACCACCCTTAAAGCTAATTGAATTTTCGGGATTATATTCTGATTGACAAAAGTTTTTTCACACGTTTCAAGCGTTAGTTCAAAATAATCTATCACTTTCTGACATTGAAATGTTCTATTATTTTCAAGCTTCTCTTAAATCAGAAGCAGCACAGGTAATCGCATCGTTGCCTATATCCGAAGCAAATTATTCCACAGCGTAGAATTTATTAAAAGAGCGTTTTGAAAATAAAACGGCTATCGGTAATGCCCATCTAAAGGAAATCTTTGAACTGCCTGTTATAATAAGTAAGGAATCATATGTAGTTTGAAGAAAATTTACAGACGCATTTCTTAAACATTATCGTGCGTTTGAAAGTTTAGATAAAAGGCCTCAATCGTGGGGTACTATTCTGATTTACTTACTAGTTTACAAGTTAGATGCAAACTCAAAACGTGAATGGGAAAACGTTAGTAAATAAGTAACAACGCCCGCATTGTTTGAATTTATTAAATTCTTGACGCAAAGATGTCAGGTATTAGAAGCGCTGGACATTAATTCCATAAGTTCGCCCTCAAAACGTTCAACTGATACTGAATCATGTCATATTTCAACAAATAATGTTTGATGGTGTGCGTTGTATGATATATCACATGTTATATATTCGTGTCAAAAATTTAAGGACATGGAAATAGACACTCGCTACAAAGAGGCAAAACGCTTAAATCTATGTATTAATTGCCTTCGCTTTGGTCACAAGATTTCAGATTATAGAGCAGATAACTACAAAACATGTAAAAAAAAGGCATAGTACCTTACTGCATAAATCTTCCACGACCACCAAAAATTTAAGTAATTCATATAACCATTCTGATCCATTAGCGGTAGGGCCATCTGCAGTTAATGGGAACGAAACAGTAAATAAAACTACAATATCGAGTAGCGATGCGTTTTCAAGGCTCGCCAAATTATGGAACGCTATCTCATTATTCTCAAAGAATTTCAGAATCATTCGTCCTACTATCTACGGCTCTTCTAAATATTCAAACTTAATCAAATGGTTGTAGCGCGAGTATTATTGGGCAATGGTTCGCAGTCTAATTTTGCAAGTCAACGCTTTATTGGCAAAGTTGGTTTACGCGCGAACAAAATTAATTTTTCGGTTTCAGGCATAAACCAAATAACAACAGATATTTCTAAAAGAGTTGATATAACCTTTTCATCACGCCAAAATGCATATAAGACAAATTCAACTTTCTTTGTTATCGATAAAATTACGGATCTTATTCCTCAACAAACGTACAATATTAATAATTTAAATATTCCAAACGAATTAATGTGTCATCCGACGTAGATATGCTGCTAGGCGCGTCGATATTTTATAAGTTGTTATGTATGGGACAGATTAAACTGGGTAAAATGTATCCAATACGACAAAATACCTCGCTGGGATGTATAATTGCAGGCAGTATGCCACTTTCTCATTGTAGCAATCGAATAAATAACCTTTTTTCAAAACGGCTTTCTAAAAATTCAGATTTAAATCAACAAATAGAAAAATTTTGGATTATGGAAGAAACAGCGCAAACTGATCGTGAAAATCTGTCGTCAGAAGATGTGGAATGTGAAGAGCACTTTAAAAACAACGTCTCTCAGGATGTAAGTGGTAGATTCGTAGTTCAATTACCATTGAAGGAAAATTACATCAATCTATGTGAATCAGAGCAGACGGCAGTTAATAGACTTTATTCCATTGAACAAACATTATGGAGACTATCTGAATTAAAACAAAGTTATCAAGAATTTATAAAAGAGTACGAAGATCTTCAACATATGACTAAAACTTCAAACAATTACATTACAAACCCAATAGTATACTATATACCTCACCACAGTATCCAGAAAACAGAAAGTATTACAGCTAGAGTACGAGTAATTTTTGACGCGTCCGCGAAAACTTCGATAAACTTATCCTTAGACGAAGTTTTAAATGCTGGTCCTGTCGTACAAAGCGATTTAGTCTCCATCTTACTGCAATTTAGAAAACACAACGTGGTTTTTATAGGAGATCTAATGAAAATGTATCGTCAAATACTAATACACCCAGAACAACGCAATTTAAAGCGCATAGTCTGGAGAAGTAATCCAAAGGACGAGGTCAATTATTATCAACTAAACACGATAACTTACGATACGGCCTTAGCTTCATTTATGGCATCCAGATGTTTAAAGCAAATTCGTTTAGATAATCAAGACAGTTATGCTGTGGAAGCTCACATCATATCCACAGACCTTTACATGGATGATCTATTAACAGAATCGTATGATATTGACAGTCTTATTGAAATACGAACAAAAATATTCAAGAATTTATTGAACTATGGTTTGAAATGCGAAAATATCAATCTAATGCAAAGGAGTTACTAGAAAGCCTGAATCAAGAATCATGTTCTGAATATGTTATTACCAACGACTCTGGTATAAAAACTTTAAGTATTTCTTGGACGCCTTCTTTAGATTGTTTTGAATATAAGGCTTCTACGGCCTCACATAAAAGTGAAAAAATTCCGAACGAAGCAAAAATGGGAAATCTACCGACTGCTCGCATCGTTGTGCCTCATCCTTTCTTAACGGCAGCAGTATATAATGCGGAACCATTTCAATTAAACGATGGCAAATTAAAAAATAGCAAATTCGTCAAAGTATATATCTATGTTTTTGTAGGCCTTGCTTCAAAGGCTATCCACTTGGAACTTGTAACCAATCTTACAAGCGATGGATTACTAAGTATGTTCAAGCGCTTCTTGTCATGTCGCGGTCTCTGTTCGGATATATATCCCGATAATGCAGCTAATTTTGTCGGCGGTTATAATAAGCTAAAAAAGGTTGTTCAAGAATTAGTTAACTCTGATTTAATTCAAAACTATTTAAACCAATATCAAATAAATTGGCATTTTATTCCGCAAAATCCCTACACTTTGGCGGTTTAGGGTAAGCCGCGGTTAAGTCCTGCAAACATCATTTACAAAGAGTTTTGAACCATGCTCATTTAAATTGTGAATAGTATTACACTTCACTACTACAAGCGGTGGCTATTTTAAACACACGCCCCCTTACTCCTTTAACACAAGATCCTAACGACCTAGAAGCTCTCGCACCAGCACATTTATTGATTGGTCGCCAAGTAACGACCATTGCTGAAGAAGATGTTACGCATTGTAAAATTAATTACGTAAAAAGGTATTAGCAGCTACAGAAAATCCAGCAACACTTTTGGTCACGTTGGTCCAAAGAATATTTGCATCATTTGCAGCAAAGAACAAAATGGCAAATTACTAAAGATCAACAATTACTGAT
>JAHWXV010922040.1:0-11363 GCA_024586415.1 Phrixothrix hirtus | reverse complement strand
TCAAATTTCAAAATAGATATAGCAAATAAATATGGTGCCACCCAACGTGGGGCATTCAGAATAATTGTAAAATAATTGTTTACATAATTAACAACAGAAATAACATAGCAATATGTAATCCTGTTACATAACTGATATAGGCGTTTGATATTACTGGCGGGTTACATGTATGTTACAAGCTACATAACAAGATATCTAATAAAGTAGTATTTTTACATTTCAGTTATATTACGATGTTGACTGGTTCTAATGGTTCTAATTCTATACAAATTTGCAAGAAATATAATTGTCTTAAGGGCTTTAAATATACCTCCCTTGCTTCACACTATTTGTTGACTGCTCATTTATATCTATTACTTGTTGAAAAAGCATATGTGCCCTTAAATAAGTTTACTAAATTCCTACATAATTATTAATATACTAACTACTTACTCACCATTAATTCCTGCAATATGTTGAAATTCTTCTAATATTGCAATTTTAATTCAATCTTTAATATATTGAATAGTAAACTATCTCCCTCTAAAATAAAAACAATATTCATATCTAAAATTCATTTTTAATTTTTATATTTTTCTTACCATTTAGTCTAGCATACAATTCATTTTCCAAAATAGGAATTTGAAGCATATAATTATTATTGTTAATTTTAAAGGTATCTCGTTGACTACATACATTGCTCTTTATTGTTTAAAAGGATTCTTTAAAATGATGAAAACCTTTAAAATTTAGGTTAGAAACTATCAAAACAAGTACTATATTTTGTCAGAGTGTATTTATACAGAATGAATATTGTTATTTATTGTGGTATTTGCTTTGATCATAGAAATAAAAACTAAAGTAACTGGAAAGACGTCTATTAATATTCATGTGAAGCCAAATTTTTCATAAGTAACCCTTTCTTACTCTTATCTACATAACTCTCACTATGGCTATTTCATAATGAAAAATTTGTAATTGAATTTATTAGATTTTAATGATCACTTATATATATATATATATATAGATATAGCCTCTAAATCCGGAGCCAAGTATAAAAAATCGGGGGCCACTTCGAATGTGCGTGTATATATGCTCAAACTAATTCTTTAGTCGTCAGGTGTCGTCTAAAATTTTTGATGGAACCCATTTTGACAATACACATATACATTGTAGTTCAACAGTATTTAACTAGATAGCGTCACTGTTTTATACACGCTTTTGGTGCTATAAATGTGCCTGTAGCACTGACCTTCATACATACAACTAACTAACTCGCTTCAAAAACTTGGCTACTGCGTCTGGAGGCAACATAATCGGACACATCTATATTTGTGTATAATAATATTTTACGTGTGAGTTCAGTATGTGTTTGCGGGATACACATATAGCATAAGCAGTGGTTTTACTTGGCTCCTATTTGGGAAATAATTGTTAAGACTGGCTGTCAGGTATAAAATTCTTTTAGAGTATCAGAGTTATCGTAGTCAATTATTTTGAGAATAATATATTGTTGTCGTGAAAAGATTATTGTGTGTTACCTAACCAACAATAATTTTTAATATATTGAAACCAATTTCTTAAAATTAACATAGTAGATTATAATGTACATATTATGTAGAAATGTATATTTCTGTTTTATTGTTAGACGAGAATTTGTCAATCCCTTTTATTTACTATTTAAAATTTAATTTGTGTGTAAACCTAAAACGACATCTAATTAGGTTTGTTCCAAATTTAAAATTTTATTTAAACACCGAACTATGTGTATTTTTAGGTATATTACCTTATTAAAAACAGCGCTATAAATTATTTTATAGTTAACATATTAAAACCATTTTCATGTAGCTTATAAGAAATCTTAAATCCTAACTAGATCATATACATTTATATACAGGGTGGATTCCAAAAGAAATCTATCCTCAGTTTAAAATAATGCGCTTATTGGACCTTAATAATCCTTACGTGCCCTTATAACGGCTATAACAAAATATTTATATACAAGGACAGCTTGTACTTTCTACTGATCCTGATGAAAAACTGAAATAGGAATGTATGAATGAAACATCTTCTTACAACTCTAAATTTGAAATAATGTCACGATTTTTCGAATTCTCAAGTGACAAATATATAGTGAAAATGAACTGCACGAAGATGCGTGTAACACAACGCCTATGCCTCTCACAATACCAATCCTTGTCAGGACAACAGTCCTATTGTAACACCGATTGTTGATCAAGTTGATTAGAGCCACTGATTTACAATCTTTATGTAGAAAATCCATTCCCGTAATGAAATTGAATCTTAAGTTTTAAGGTATTTGATCTGCTTGGCTAAATAGTCTTCTGGAACGTGTATCTCTATTTACAACGAAAGGTGTCTGAGATGGAACGTTTTCAGCTAGCCACTGGTTTATTTTTGGACTATGGACTAGTTTGATTCCGTTCTGTTGAAAATTACGTCCATTCTTACACCGAGTTAGTTCAAACCCTTATGACTAAATTTTTACCGGCCAAATTCAATGAAAACCTGTTTAACAAAATTCGTAATCGCATTCAAGGTCAAACCAAAAGCGTAGGGTTTTATGCGGCTATGATGCGAATTTATTAGTAAAATTAAATGAATCAATACAGGAAAATTGTCAATTGTAAATCATATGAAAGAATAATTTACCATTCTACCAAATGCAATGAGATTAGTTAACGCTACTTTGATCCACAATTTAATAATATACCGCACAAAGATGAAAGAAGTTCGAGATACCGCTAGTCATTTGATACCACCATCTAGGCGTAAGGTCGAGCTCGAACCTGATCTCGCCTACATTGAAGACCCTACAATATTGAATGCTGTATCAACACTAAATTTGACATCTTATTCGGATTTTAATATTGATGACCGTAATCCAAATTCCGTACCATCCTATAGTCGTTCTATTATTGATGATTCTTGTATCATTTGTTGGAATTGTAACAAACACTATTGGTTGCAGAGCGACCCTTTATAAAGTTAAAAGGGAACAAATTTATTGTTTCCATTGTAGAAATAAGGAATATACCGTGAACAACTGTCCTAATGCTCTGAATCCTATAATTCAAGTAATGGACGCCTGAGCTAATGACAGATATTTTCTGAGTCGATACGCTACGTAAAAGCCTCTATCGACCTCGCCAAAAGAAATATTCGCAAAACGTTGCTGCTTTGAATTATATTTTAGAACCGTCTTCCGAGTCCATAAAACGTATGTATAGAAAAAATAACAATCGATGCTTTAGGCATCCAAATACCAGCATTAGGTGACTTAAGTTTCAATCGCAACATTCTTGGTTGCGCTGATTGAGAACTCATTAAATTTGAAAGTACGTCCCAATAAAAGAAATTCCGTTGAACGCCGTATTACTAATGGAATTAACTTGTCTACACTTGGTATCGTATCGCTACCATAAACACTTTGTAACAAAACCATCTCGTTAGACGTTCTAATGGTACCGGAACTACAACATGCTCTCATTTTGACCATTAAATTTTGGCAGGCAATCGCCATCTTGTCTGATATTTTTAAGGGAATTGTACATTTCTAAACCAGAATTATTAGAAATTGCATCATCAGGTACCACCTCTGTAATCCATAGCCGCCGTTCTTTTGAGGAATCTGCACGTTTGAAAGACTTCATCGCACAATGCTTTCGACCAATTCTGAAAGCATAGGTTGTGCTAAATCCATCTAGCACCAGTATTTTAAGTTACAGCAAGATATTAATGTCTGAAAATTCATAAATTTGAAGGAGAGGTGCTACACTTCTAGGTGTTATAAAAAAAGGCATTGTAAGGCAAATATTTTGTTATATTATCTACAATCAAGGATTATAATATATTAATCCTTACGTATCATATTGCAATGCTTGTAAAAGAAAGTTTATTAAATTTATTATTTGTTTATGATAATTCTTTTCCTAGAATAAGTGTATCAGATCGAACAAAGCAACGTCAGCATTAGAAAGGTAAGTTTTCCAAATTTAATCTTTAATATCTCGAATTTGTAACTGCCACAAATTTTGCTTTCCATAATAAATAATATTGGAAGATTGTAACGAACCCATGATATACCTATAAGAGAGTCTCTACCCAAAGAAAGTTATACTCCTCTTTGTCACAACTCACAGTGGCTTCAAGGCAATAGCCCTGTTTCCTTTGAATCTTAAAGCAATCCTGGAAACAGCTTTCACTTCATCTATCTTGACAGAACTTCCAGGCCTACTGGTATCCGATACTATCATCAATACTTCCAATTCTCCCAAAGTTCCGACTACAGGGTCACTTCAGGACATTTTAGATCACCATAATGGAACATTAGTTAAAAAATATTGAATTTATTAGTGTCAACTTCCACAGAAAATGTTCAGCTAAACCCGACACTGTTCAAAGAAGAAATGTATACACCATGGTTTATTTCTTTGCATAAGATGAAAATGATAATGACGTGCCTCTGTATAAACTTAAGGGGCGAACTTTTCACCAATTTATGCCAACACCAGTGAAGGTAACAGAAAGAACACCAACTATTCTAAAAAAGCTTTAAATTACAGAGGAACTACAAGTACAAAAAATCTTTTTGACAAGAATAATAAAAAATAAAAATGTGAAAAATCTAATGCGAATATACACAGATGGAAATAGGATAGTATTGTCATGAATACGAGGATAATAGGATGGCAAATATGAGAGAGTACACCAGGTCAACACCGAATCGAATAGAAAGCTAGGGCGGGCTTCTGTGGAGTTACAAACCGCGGTCATCGGTAAACCGTAATAATACTGCACAATAAAGGTTAGCTAATTTTAAGAATTACTTAATTATTTGTACATTTTCTTTGTATTTTTTTATTAAGTTTCGTATAGATAATTAATTTACAACGTACACAGTGAAACAAGCATTAATTAGAGTAATACAGTTTTATAAACTTTTAAATCAAAATATACAAAATTAGCTACTTATTCAAAAAATATTTTTATTCATTTGCCTTTAACACTAAACTCTTTATAACACCAGTGAAGGTGGCAGAAAGAACACCAACTATTCTAAAAAAGCTTTAAATTACAGAGGAACGACAAGTACAAAAAATCTTTTTAGCAAGAATAATAAAAAATAAAAATGTGCAAAATCTAATACAAATCTATACAGATGGAAATGGGATGGTATTGTCATGGATGCGAGGAAAATAGGATAGCAGATATGGAGAGTACACCAGGTCAACACCGAATCGAATAGAAAGCTTCAAACTTTTTTAAACTAATGTAAACAATTGACAACTACTCGATATGTATGTATTTGTATATATTTTTTATTAGTAACGAATTCACAGGTACATAGGTACATATACCTACTAGAAAGTGGTTTTTAGGAAATAAATTCATTTATAAAAAGTCTTTATTGTTATTTATATTAAATCTTTTATGTTATGATTAATAATAATACCTAACTTTAAGAGGAATATTATACATTTAAATGTGGCAAAACAAGGGCTAAATTGTTCAGTGACAGTTTTTTTTTAGCAAACTGGCCAATTATTAACTTCAACTAAAATGTACTAAAGGCAATCCAATATGAGGTCAGTTAGTAAATTTACCTAAAGGAAAAAACCGCCAGTGATTTTGCAGCAATTTTAAGTAGGTATTAGGTTTGCTTAGTTTATATTTTGTTAATAAACAAACTCTCTTGGGAGAATACAAAACAATTCCTTTTATTTAATTACTAAATATTATAGAATATGGAAAAACTCAGTTTTTAGCTTATAAAGAAATCCGGTCAGTTTAATAAATTCACTTCTAGAAACTAGACGATAGATAATCTAAAGCAAATATTTTATTTTTAAATATGTTTATTAAGAAGAATTGTAGTTTAAGCATTTTAAAAGAATTTAGAAGTATTTCTAATGAACTGTCACTGATCTCAGGATAATCTCTATAATTTAGATAATTTGTATTTGTTATAGGTAATGATTACCTATAAGGTAATCATAATTATCTATTGGATGTACTTACATTTAGTTAGGTAGGTATCCACTTTGATAGAAAATTTAAATTTGTCTTCTACTACACCTTAAATAATTTCAATAGTAATTTCACTTCACTTATAACTAACGAACTTGACGGATTGGCTGACCGCGATAAGTGACATCACGTTAAATATATGAATGTATCTCTTGCTTCTCTATTCAAGTTGGTGTTGACCAGGTGCAGCAAATGGTATCACAGGAGTGCATCGGTTTATTAATAGATAATCTTGATGCCTTTATGTGTCCTGGTGGTTGTTAAGCAAAACAAAATTGTTTTTGTGTTTGTTTTATGTTTATAGAGATTATAGCCACAGATTTTTATAAACTTAGAATAAACTTTTAATTTTAAAAAATAATTTAATTTCTATACTAGGTATTACATCGATATATTATAATAATTATCCACATGAAAATGGCAAATACTTACATAAAAGATTAATATCGTAATGATAATAATATCATTAACCTACTTAAAAATAACATTTAATTCAGTCCATAATAAAACTGGAATAACAGCTAGAATACTATAAATTATTAATAATTATGTAAATTAGTTTAATTTACACTAAAAAAACAGTTTAAGCAAATGATTTCTAAAAATCACATTTGAAATATTTTTTACAAGATGAAAATAATTTTGGCCAATCAAGAGTATCTTGTCAAACAGTTTCAGTTATTGAACTTTATATATTTTAATGAGTGTGTTATTTTTATGCAAATTTTGTATATATTTATATAATTTTACAATTAAGATGAAAAAGGTACAACTAATGAGTTTTTACAAAATTTCTTTAGAGGAGCAGTTATAGATGTTTAAGGATCGCAAATAATACAGAAAAAATTATAGATAAAACTAAAGGGATACACGTGATAAAATTTGAACATCAGTTAAGTGGAGAAATTTCTAAAGGAAAATGAAGTGAAATATGGAGAGAAATTAGGTAAAAAACTTGGAAAAGGTTTTGAATATTGTAAGTTTTAAAGATCATAGTAAAATAGAGATATGGATACGAGAAAAGAAAAAGATTGTTATTTATTTAATAACAAGAATAAAGTTTTATATATTACATCATAACAAAATTTCAATCAAATGTTAGGTATAATTTAAAGTGCATTTGAATTTTAATAAAAAATTAAATAAACTGGTCAGAACCAAAGCTGCTCAGATTTTGGATAATATAACAGTATAGACATATTTAAAGTTCTTATATTTTAAAATAAAACTATATATTCTGGGCAAATTTGTTCGAGTAATACAATGATAATATTGATAATTAATAAATGTCTAAATTGTTGATATTTTTGATTTCCAGTTTCTGTAAAATTCATTATTTTGTTTCAAAAAGTTCAAATGATCAAAATAAATTTTGAATCAAATTATGGTGTACATATTTTATCTGGTTTCTACTTCTAATATGAATTTATATGTAACCAAAATAACAATATCTATTGCAGAGGCTTTCCAACATTGATGAACTTGTTCGTCAAAGCAACTATTGAGTAATCCTCGAATGCACTTTTAAATCATTCTAATATTTTTAAAAAGTTTTGCCTAAGCTTTTGAATGTTAGGATACATACTGCAACACCGTTACAAAAATATAATTCAAACACGAAGATTAATTGCATGATTTTACCTTTTCAATCAAATTTTATCTAACATCTTGTTAAATTTATAGAACAAGACAAACTATACAATAAATTGATTGACATATGAACAGTAAGTTTTCGAATTGTTTTTCAAGAAGAGCAAATAAAAAAATTATAACTTACAAAAGAAGCTAGAATGACTAATTGTGCGAATATGAAATGAATAAATGCCAGACCAATTGAAATTCTATTTGAAATATATAGTTAACATTTCAATAAATTTTGATAAAAAATAATTTTCTATTACTAATGGGTAATACAATAAGAATTTACATCACACAAAAGGAACAAAAGCAACTGAAGACCTGTATGTTACTAGTGACGACAGTCATTTATTATTACACAGGTGGAATTCTCATAGAGAAGTATAACTTTAAAACAGAGGTAGTGGCTCCATACAAATTCGTATTACAAGCATACACATTAGGCCTAATACACATGGATACTAGGTTACAATTTATACAAATTCAAGCAAATAATTTTCGTAATAAATTAAGTACATTGACTTTATACACTTTGGCAAACATAGTTACAGCACATTTTGCATAATAATGAAACAGTTTAGCAAGTTTAGTAGTTTTTTCAAACTTCTTTATTCTACTCAAGTAAGATTTGAGCTAAGTAGCTAGTGTTTTTCATGGTCAATATAAAATTAAGTGTTAAGAAAGTTTTCAGTCCATCAATTCTCTCTCAAATAGTTTGATTGAACAAAATGTTAGTACTTTTATTATCTAAATTTTTCTTTTTACTGACAAAATTGGCGAATTATTAACACTTTTAATTCCATTTGTTTGTATGCTAGTTCCATTGTTAGTCCTATTTGATTTTCCTCTTATAGGAGGTTTTGGACTAAGTGGTACAGCATGACCATTGTACAGTGATGATGATTGTGGAATTTGGACATTAATTCCGTGTTTCACGTGTTGCTTGCTTTCTCCATTTTCATTTATTTGTGAATTTGCTTTCATATTGAAATGTACTGATTTTTCCTTTGCGTTTGATTCAGTTGAGCTATTTTTTTCATTGCCATTTAAAAGAGGAGACTTTTCACGTTTGAGAATTGAGGTAGTGCCATTTACTTCTAGGTGATTTTGCATCTTTTTTGTTCTTTGTTGTTCTAAAGGTATTCTTGGATCAACGGGAGGCGTATAAATTTCTTTCTTTTTATTTATTGTAGACAAGCGCCTTTCGCGTTTTGTAACTTTATTTTCTAAAATAGGATTTATCACGCTCATTCGTTCACCAATGGGTCCAGTTTGAGCATCCCTGATACCAAGATCTTCTTCAGGTTCATTTGTTTCTTGATGATCTTCGCTCTCTTCTTCGATAACACTTGATTGTATCCATTGTCGTATTCTATCTTTTTTGGCAACTCGGTCCACTGTTGTTTCTATTCCATACTGTGTTAAAGTAAATAATAATTTATTTTTTTCTTCAGGACTGCTATGAAAACTATACATAGATGGACATAAGCCATCATCTTCAGTAGACAAACTGTTATTCTTTTCGGCAATTCCTTTGGACATCCATCTATCTTCTAAAAATCTGGAAACTTCAGTTAAACTTGGAGGTCTCTTATCAGTGCGAGGTTCCAAAAATTTTTTAAATAACCTTTGAGCTTTTGAAGAAACTAATTTAAATAATTTTGGTTGTCTTTTAATGGGCATTGGACTAGATTGCCATGATAAATAACGAACATAACGAGGATCATCTGGAGCTGCTTTTTGCCAAGGTAAACATCCAGTTAAACAAACGAAAATTACAATGCCAAATTGCCATACATCATGAGAAGTATCGGCTCTGCAAAAAATTGATAGTCAAATCTATATTTACTGTATTTATATTCATTCTTACTTGTAGTTCGTATCGTTAGGAATTTGCAAAACTTCAGGAGGTGCATAAGGTAACCATTCATTTCTCCGTAGTACTACGGAACCAACTCTTCTTGTTTCACCAAAATCACACAATTTTATACGAGAAAAGTCTGATTTAAATACTAAAATATTGTCTAGTTTAACATCACGATGAACTAAATCTCTTGCATGGAGATGTTCAAGGGCTGCTGCAAGTTGTTTTGCCACTCGTTTTGAATGAAGCTCGCCGATTCCAGTTTCAGATACATTTGAAGTCAGGTCGCCTGCATTAAAATATTAATTAATTTTTTCGATCAGGGTATGTTTCTATTTTATAAATAGATAGATACCTATATTTACCTAAGGGAGCGTATTCCTGAGAAAATACGTAAAATCCTGGCGTTTCAAATGCAACGTCATACGTTGTAATAATGTTTTTGTGAGCGCTTAGATGAAGACCGTAGTGGAATTCTCTGTAAAAATCACGTAATGCAGTATAAGGTTTTGGAAGGGCTTTAAGTACCATTTCCGTGTCTGTTGCTTTATGTTCTACGAGGAGAATTTTACCAAACCATCCTTCACCCACTATTTGTAAAATATCAAATTCGTCAGCAAGGTTTACCTGTAATAGTAAAATAATGTTATAAAAAGAAGTCCATTTAGCATTCATTTATAGAATTTTTGTTTATTATGTTAGAAATCTATAAATAGAACAACGGATGTTAAGAAGAGCCGAGTTTAAACCAGAAATACAGCATATTGTAGGAATGCATCTCCGTGTCAAATTTAAATTTTAAAATATGATTATTTCAAATTTATCCTTGTCTACAATTTAAAATAACTTGCAAAAATTATTGCCACCTTGTCCTTGTATTACAGTTATTTTTAAAGTATCTTTATATTAAATAATTAAACATAAAATTATAAAAGAACAATATATTTTAACGTAAAAAAATATGTTAACATTGAAATTATAGGAAGAGCCAAATATTTTCTCTATTTATAATATTTTGGCAGACAATGGTTCTGGGAAAAACCATTCACAAATTCTTACAGTTTGCTATATTTTATATGTTTATTAATTAATTTTAATTTACTTTTCAGTACAATTTAAATCGTACCAACAATTTACTTGTCACTGTTTTCTCAAAGGAAAATAGTTTTTAAGAAAGAATTTTGAAGTATTTATAGAATTCAATTTTTATCGGAAAAAAAAGTCGCACCTCTTTCTGTTTTTTACATTTTAGGTCAAAATATATATTTTTGAAATTAAAGAATTCTGATTTCCAATATTTTATGCAAATATAAATAAATACAAAAGAAATGTTCGGTACGCAATTAGTTTTATGATTGGCCTATCAGCAATTGTGTTTAGTCTTGATACTAGACAAAGTTCGCTTGGTATTACGCCAAAAAACAATATGTACTTTTCGTTTGAATATTTAATTAATTTTATACACGCCTAATCTGTTTGTTTTTTTATCAAATTTATCGTTAAAACTAAATTTTACAGCAGCTAAGTAGATGTCAACCGCGAATTTTTATTTTTCCAATTTTTATATAGTTATCTCATGTGAGTAAAATAGTAATTTACGTAACAAGCCTGAAAAGTAATGCAGGTTCCTGGACGAGCCATAGACAAGCCTGCAAATCCGCAAGACCAGTAAAGACATTTTCTGGACGTGTTCTTCTAATATTTTCTCTGTTACTATAAATGACAACATACATAATAACTAGGGGGCGGAATATATGCATTTAAATGCAGCCAAAATATGCGCATATATATGCCTTGTTTGTCTTTAAAATATGCACTTATATGCCTTTTT
>JAHWXV010921996.1:0-10038 GCA_024586415.1 Phrixothrix hirtus | reverse complement strand
CCCCCCCCCCGCCCGGATTCCATAATAAGTGTATTCAACAGTCAGTCGAGGCTACATTTTTAGAAAGTAAGCAACGATTCATTGGGCGTGTCGCTGAGTGCACGCGAACTCTAAAGTAACGGAACGGTAGCGAGGTTCATTTAAATGTTAAACAAAAGAGCTACCCAAATTAAGTTTTAGTGAATGGCTGAACTGTTGGTAAGTTCGGCATGTTAACGTCATAGGCGGATTGTAACTGGGTCGATCATCGTTATTTCATGTACGATTTTCTGGTCAAGGGCTGAGGGCCGAACTGGTTAGTACAACAAGGTGCGAAATCATATTGAACCAAGGGCGACACTGTTTCCTGTTTGAGAAGCCACGAAGTCTTTAAACTACAAGTAAGTTACGATCTTCTAATTTGTTCTTAACATCACGTACTCCTCAAGCTTCTCTTTGGGATTCGACAACTACCCCTCTTTTGTTTTTATAAACTCCTCTGGAGCACGTATTTGGGCGAAGTTAAAAGTTAGACAGTTGCGATAAATTTTAGTAAGTAATATAACAAAATTTTAATTAGTACAGTTATTTACTTAGGTTAAGGTCACAATTTAAGGGCCGAATTTCTTGTTAAATTTAGGATTAAGATAACTATTACAAACTCAGGGGTCCCCTAATTTATTGATAATTAACCAGATGCTTTGTTTATCACTGTATTTACCTAATTGTACATTTTGCATTGCTAAATATCCAATATAACGGTTTATCTAATTCAGACTTTATTTTTCATAGCTTTAAGAATTCTTATAACAAATAACCATTCTTTCTTTCAGGGAACGGCTAGAAATAAGTAAGGTAAATAGCTTAATTTTAAGTATCGATTGATCCAATCGAACTATAAACCCAGTGACGTACACACCTTCATCTAAATCGTAAGTATACCGCTGCGGTCCTGCATTCTAGGTTTTGGAGGAGTCTTTGTTCTCAGTTTTTCATCGTTATCTAACCTGACGTCTTTATAACAAAATGGCGCCTTTGAATACGACCTCTTTCCTTCTATTATCGTTACTGCAAGATGTTCCTGAACATAGCCTTACTTAGTTTAATAGCAAACTTTAGAGCCCCCTCATCTCCACTGTATTGCCGGTGCAACTTCACTACTTCAGGAAATAACACTTTATGCACCGTTAGAATCGCAAAACATGTTATAAAATTCAGTTCTATAAATGAAGTAACTTCTATAATATAAAGACGCACATAGTTTCGACTTAATATAAGGAACATTCTGGTCTCGTAACCAGAGCAAATCGCATACTGTTATTTTAAGTTAAACAACATTAGCTATTTTAAGGGATTCCATAAAAGTTTCATCTATTATGTAGATCATCTAAATTATATTTTATTATTAAAATATAGCTAACTAGACGTGAAGTCAATTAAAGGATTTTAATAGAAAGATATAAATAAAAGGATATGACCGTCTCAGTATAAGATACGTGTATAGTATCGTAATTAAGCTTTATTAACCCTTTGAGTACTAACATGATTTTTAGAGAATTAGTTAAAAGTGCCACCCTGCTAGAGGAACACAGAAATTTAAAAATATATTTTATTTCTCAAAGCATTTTATTTCAAAAACGAAAAATTAATGTTATAATTTCAATAAACATTATAATTTCAACATAAGTGTATAATAAAATGTAATTCTTTTACACAGTCAATATCTTATGAACATTTATGTTGCTCAATACATAATCCATGAAGCCCTTTTTGCACTTGGAACAAATAAGGTTTGGTCTCTTTACTGATCCCCCATCTTTATTAATACAAACAATACATCTTCTCAAATTGCGACCTGGTAATTTCTCTAAACCTAAACCGATACCTTTGGAAACAATCTGACTAGTTGCTACAGGATTCCTCCTTTCTGCCAGCCAGTCTTGTTCTATACTCTCTATTATTGACGATATGAACTTGAGACGTGACATTACTCTACCATTGGTATTTTCTTTGTAGATGATATAAGAATTTAGCACCATCCTTCCCAAAATGAAAAATACAATTTTCTTCCAGTATTTCACTGTTCTCCTTTCATCAACATGTGTATAAAACATCATATCAGACACGTCAACTCCATCCATAATCTGTTATAATCTATGATTATTGAAGGCTTCGTTTTTGAATTTCTTGCCGTCTGGGTTTTTTTGTAAACATTTTAGTCTCGGCAATAGCCTTAGTCATGCCCTGCTCGCTAGACATGACAAAAATCCGAATTTTATTTGTTAATAAAAAGCAATAAATTTCAGTTTTAAAGATTTAAAATCGATGCAGTGCTCCAAGCTCAAGGTCATTCTGTGTTAAGATTGCCGCCATATCATCTAGAATTAAATCCAATAGAACTAATGCGGGCAAATATAAAAAATTAGGTGGCGTCGCATAATGTAACATTTAAATTTGAAGATGCGCAAAGGTTAGCAAATGAACGACTTACTACAATTACTATGCAACAGCGGAATGAAGTGTGTGCAAAAATTAAAACAATTGAAAACGGTTATATTGAACAAGAAGTGTTTATGGACATTGTTACGGAAACATTAATCATTCAAACGGGAAATGATAACCATTCAAGTGATATTGATGTCGAGTTTAGTAGTAATGCTGTGGATAATTTTTAATCTCTTATTAAAGCAATAGTTCTAGTATGACGCCAAACAAACAGTTTGCTATTCACTAAAATGCTTGCGCATATT
Organism: Phrixothrix hirtus; assembly: GCA_024586415.1. NCBI lineage: Eukaryota > Metazoa > Arthropoda > Insecta > Coleoptera > Phengodidae > Phrixothrix > Phrixothrix hirtus. Next base: position 7,309 of record JAHWXV010921996.1, on the reverse strand, counting down.
ATAAGCAACAAGGTTATATGCTCTGGAACGCCGGACGGCGGCTTATTACTTGAAATGCACAGTCAACACATTCCATTTATTAAACTTGATATGTAAAATCACCTGCTTAAAAAAACTAACACTTCCTACAATTTATGATTTAAGTTTTTTATTGAAAATAACGGTAATAATAGTTCAGAATGCAATGGCATTTTCAAAAATTGGTCGCTTATTTTACTTGATCGACATTATTTATAGCAAATGTAAACAACTTTGTAAACAGTGTTCTTTATTTAATATTTTCTGATGGAACTGTACGTTTAAAAACAATAAATAATTTTCTTCTATGATTTTTTGAAACTCGTATATTAATAGGTAGTGAAACGTTTCTCGTTCGAGTGTACTTCCACGAGTAAAAATTTAAAATGAAAACGAAGTAGCGCGTGCCCACCCGATGATCGCGATAAATCGACTCGTTTTTTTCACAGGTTACAGTGAACGGTCTGTATAATTCGATATAATGCAACAAAATTAATTCCGAGAGGCACATGATGTACATTATTTAAATTAAAATAAAACTAAGACTCACATGATTAATATCAAAGAAATTAAATATACAAGCTTTCTCATAACCCACAATAAATTTTTTGGAAAGCATCTACTACGTATATTTGAAATAGTGGTTTTTAAACAGTATATGATTGTAGACGTTTGAATACGTTCCTTCGCTTAATATAATCAAAAATATACATTATCTTGAAACTATATGTTTAACCACATCTTCCTACCATATCTATTTAGCGATTGCTATCAAAATCTAATTTCTGCTTTTCAAACTTGAAAACTTTTCGTAATGTAACCTGAGATATCGTGGATGAAATGATCGGTGACAATTTGCATCACTATATCTTCAACACAATATAATCAGAACTAAATGTGCTTTTGAAGAATCTTTGTTCCACCCATCTGAGCCTCTTTACCGCTCACCACCAAGAGTTCTTCAACTAAAGAAAACTTGCTCTAGTTTGCATCCTACCAATGTGACAGTAATCGCTTAAGAGGTCTTTGAGTTATTGTGCCCATCTAACATCTGACAACTGGCGATTGACGTCTGGCATCTGAAACTGAGAACTGACATAGGACGATTGACAATACTACTGCCGTTTGACGATTGGCATATTGTAACGTGGCTTGTCGAAGCACTAAAACTTGTAATGGCGATGCCTGATCAATGTTAAAAATGCCTCGGGTGTAGCTCTTAAAGTCAGAGTTTGGGCCAGGACTTGTTAAATGGATACTCGAAATATATTTACTTAAAACTTACTTCATTTATGCACACGACAAAATTATTTACATATACATATTATTTCCCAGTGTAAACTAGAGCTCACAAACTCAATTTGTTTAAGGTTCTTAGCCACCTTTAAATTTTATACATACTGTATGTGTCATGACTTGTTGTAATTAGTTCAATTAATACATTTAATTTTTATTTTGTGGTAGTTTGCTGTAATTTATTAACAAGTTATATTCATTTTACTACTTCTTATAGGGCTAGGTTTCACCTCCTTAAAATGTTACTTTTATTCGTATTTAATTCAAACTATTTGCAATTAAATTTAATTCAAGATAATTGTATACTTATTTCAAACTGTATTTCACTTTGATATTTTGGTATCCTTTTATTTTGGAACTGTTTGCATGTACAGTGGTTATATTACGTTTGTAAAATAATCCTTTATTAATTGTTGCTATAATTATATACCCAAAAATAACGCTTTTTAACAGAAAAGTTATTTATTTAACATAATAGATCAAATGATACAATGTTTGAATTTTATTATAGGCATGAACCATATTAAGTTAGATGATAGCCGTTCTCTTTGTAATTACTGGCCGTAGATGGCGTATTAGTTTATGATGATTATTTACGGTCAATATGATTGTTTTGCCGATGCCATATCACAAAATGGCGCTTGCTTGTGCGTATAGTGTTGTTTACGTCGCGATTTTAATTATGGTGAAGTTTAACTTGGTAATTATCGTATAGTGTCTAATTATTTATAATTAAACGGGAGTGGAACAAGCACCATATTCATCTCAGGATGCACGTTGAACGAGGCGAGATGGATCGAGCTTCAAGGCGACCCCTTATCGAACTCTAAGGAAGGAATTCGAGATGTTTTTACACACCTCGGTGAGTGTTTACTATAAATAGTTCTTAACTAAACGAGAATTGCACTTTCGGTAAATTTATTAATTGAACTGGAAAACTCGAAAATGAAAGTAAACAAACTCTGTGATCCTTTCAAATTAGTACTGTAAATCGTCTACAGAACGTTTTGTTACTATTAAATATTGGAGCAATACGGTCTGTATCAAAAGTATTGTTTTACTGTATGAAATTCTACGGATTTATTAAAACAACAGTTCATAGGATTAAATCTACCACTCTTTTATGGGGTAAATCATAACCTATAATTCTCGGCATGAATATTTGAATTTTATGAATGAGTTTGATTTACCAGCAAAGGCGGTAAGATCTCTATTACTTTTCAGATGAGTTGTTCTACCGGCAAAGGCGGTAAATACTGTTATTTGTCAGATGGGATGTACTACCAGCAAGGGTGGTGTCAGCTCTCATTGGTTTTTTTGTGTCATCCATGCTATTTAAATTAATAAACATCAATATGCTTTACGAATTATATTACCTACTTATAGCATTTTAATTAAGAATCCAATTCAAATCATAAAACGTTAAAAACATCCTATTATTTAAGCATAATATGCCTTTTTAGTAATCTATTTCAAAGTACCTCGTAGAATATAGAAATTAATGCAACTTCTAAGATCCCATATGAATGCAAAGTTTGTTGCAGCTGTGCAAACATTGCGTCAGCACGATGATATAATGTAGCAGAGTTGACTAAATTGTACATCTTTAAAGAGCTAATTATAGAACAGATTTGTAAAAAGAACACTCAGTAACAATCAAAGTAAATAATGTACTTCTTTAAAGCAGAAACAAATGCAATACTTATCTGGGCAAGTGGATTAATGGATCGAGTATGTGATCTTTGGCGTCGTCAGAGAACGACTACGTGCAAAGTAATACGTGACTATCAAAGTTGCCTGCAAGGGGATGATATCACCAACTCGCGGAGGGTTCTGTTCAAACACCGCTTAAGTAAAGACGTGTAAAAGCAGTTAGTGTTGTTCGGGGGTGCCTTGTATTCTTTGTTTTAGGAAAATACCGGGCTTTTGTTAAAGAATTTAAGAATATGTTGGGGTTAGAAGCCTCTTTCAAAAATTACCGAATAACCGGAATTTGTTTTTCATAAACGAAATGACGGCCATTATCAATATGTATTCTTCCACCTGTAAGAGGGGTTACCGTTCCTAAAAATAGAAGAGTGATCCATTCCTCGAACGCTAAATAAATATCCATCTGTATGTGCTTTATATTTCCTTTGTTCGTTTATTACGACCTCAGTAAGAGGGAAATTACTGGGCAAATCTTTTGTAATTGCCATCAGTGTGCATCACCGCCGATCTAGTTCTGATTATTCAAGTTAACCTAAATTTAAATTATGGAAGTTACCGTATATTTTACTTAAATACTAGAGGAATAAATAAATTACGGACTCAGAAATTGATAGTATTGATTTAAGAAGTATTTTTGTCAAAAGTTTTATGTTTTAAATATGTTGAATTCACCAATTGTAATATATTATTTTGTATGTAAACTTATTAATTTTAAGATTACTTATAGTTACAATACTCTGGGTACCCACTTGCCTATTTCGTATTTTTGAACGTATTTCGTCGTTCTAAAGTTCTTATATCGTTAGCGAAACTCTAGAGCTCATTTCCACAACCTACTTACGTTCATTCAATTCATTCTGCTGTGTATAGAAGCTGCTAACTAATGTGATGTGTTTCTAGTACCTAAGTTTTATTTAGTTTCTCGTTCACAATTGAATTTATGCCTATTTGTGTAACTTGTGCGAATTTAAACCAATATATAGATGTTTGTGTGCTTCGAAGTTGTGTTTTCTTATTTAGTCAAATTACAACTTAAACTACTATTTTAAACCTACAGTGCGCGTATAAAAAGCAATCTTGTATTTTACAAATTTATTAAGGATACAGGTCCTAAAGTATTTATTTCTGAATTAATATTGCTTGTTGAAATAATTTAAAGTCTTAATACATTAAACTATATACAGGGTGGTTCGTTTTGAAACCAGCCCTTAGTTATTTTATTCAATACACAGCACGCTTTCAATTTTACAAATAACAGAATTAGTAATTCAATTTGAGTGAGTATCAGTTTTTTGATTTTCATATACAGAGTGATAATTAAGTAAAGAAGCACCGTTAGCATAAGAACCTTTCTTTTAGTTTTGAATTCCATTACTGCAGTACCGTTAGCGTCTGTTTTCCGTTTTACAAGGTAAGGTCAATTTATATCGTGACTTACAGGGTGTTCTTCTGCAGTGGCCTTGAAAACAGTGGCGCCCATATTTTCAGATTTTAGACTTATTTTCCCGATAGTGTTTAGCTTCGCAGTACCGAAGAACCATGCCTCGCTCCACTGTAGCTTTGCCGGCCGCTATTAAACACTGGTGATTTTGCCACATTATTTCGATTTCGTCTTGTGACAGTGGTAAGCACTGAAAATTTTAGGTTTCAACGCATCCTTTTATATCAAACAGCTATCAATAATTTCAGAGAATTACGGCTTTCTACTCGATGAACTTACATAATTATAACATTTTATAACTAATTAACATATAATTAGATGCGTAATTCAACTTGCTCGAAGTAGTAATATAGATCATTAATGGGACTGTCCCTAATTACTAATAATTAACAGAAATTGTTGTACCGGTCTAATTGCATGCATTAAAAAATTCAAAAGCTTTGCATAATATAGCAGCTACCAATATGAATTAATCCTTACCTAAATATGCTACGTGTTAATTAAAATAACGCAATTAAATTAATTTAAATGATGTAAAAATTTCCATTAATAGCTGAAACAGTCGTATTTTTATCTTATCTACCCAAACCATACATGTTATTTATACACAGAGTTCAAACTCTTTGACCTACATAGGCGATGTTTCGTTGTCTAGGGCCATAAATCTTGAACTGTTATATTAATAGTTCACACAAGAAGTTTTAGAATATTCCTAGTACTATTATCAATTAATGCAACGGTAATTAAAGGTAAATGAATAAATAAATAAATATGATAAATCACTTAAAAGCTCAGTGATTATTTAAATAACAATTAAATGAAATATATATAGGATATTTTGTTAGTTTTGAATTAAAGAAACGACTCTAAGTAATTTAAATAAATACAATTAGTGTAGCTATGCCCTATTTTAGCATCCAGTTTGTACTTTAAAAATTTACTTAATTAATTATTTACAAAAGGTAAACTCGAGGCAGTGGCGTAGGTATATTACAATATGACATCTGATTATTGAAATCTGACGACTTACATCTGGCTAATGACGTCTGACACATTAATTATGACAAATAACATCTAACAACTGACTTATAGCGAGTGGCAGCTGAATACTAGAGACACACGACACATAACAAATTGACATACATCACTCTAAACTTGAAATGAACGTGTTCAATAAACTTCAGAGTATAGGCATTTGTAATACTTGGAAAAAATCAAAATTTTGATATTTTATAGTGATTTTACTATACTATTCTATAGAGATAAAACATATCTGTTTTCGAAGGTTAGTCTTCTCTAAGGAATAAAACCGACAACGTAGTTTATATTGCAAAATTTCCCATTTTAGCTGCGCCTTTTAATTGCAGCCGTATTATCCGCCTAAAAATTTTAAAATTGAATTAATTTAATATGTTGGCTTGCATATTCCTTAATATTAAAAATGCTAGAAGATCAAACAAGCCTATTGTTACCGTGTTAGAACGTACCACAATTAGGTGATGCGAAAATAAACAACGGTAAGTTGTATGCACTTTGACACTAAATAGCCGCAAGAGCTGACAATTGTAAACAGTTATTACAGTTTATTGCTCGTCTAGTGCTTATAGTATGTTCCACTGGGTGCACTATGTAACGCACTGGCACTGGGCGATTTCTGCTTGAATTCAATATGCACTTACTCTGAACCGTTTTCAACTATGTTCGAGTGTAGCTATTTTGGGAATCGTGTTCCAGCTGATCCGGAATTAGATCACAAAATAAAACCATATTTTTAAATTTTGTATTGTATGGCTCGGTACTATATGAAGGTAAGCTCAATATAGATAGCAATATAACCTTCTAATTTAAAACCAAGTTTATTTTATTAATGCAACACAGTTTAAGGATACAAAATTGACATACATAATTATGTATACTAAAAAAGTAACATTACATTTTTCTGTAATATTAATGCATTTTGGGAGTTGGAACGTTTTCAGTATTATTAAATATATTAATTAATAGCTTCATTGTATTCTCGTGAATTCCAAAACGGAAGTTTGATTTAAACTGTAACAATAAATATTATGAATTAGATAATAATATTATAAATACCTAGATGCTGTTCTGAAGATTGGGAAACCACATCTAAATAATTTTTAATTTTTGGCAGTTCCATTTTATCCGATATAAATCTTGCAAATTGAATTAATTTCTCATCATCAACACTACTTTCAGAAGAATCTAAAATTTCTAAAGCTATAATATCTTCATTCGTTCAAACCACAGAACAAAGGTTCAAACTTGAAGTAGATCTTTATTTTAAAAATATCACGTTGACAGATAATAACAGTTTTCTAACTTTCACTGACTACCAAAGACGGTGCAAAATATATTGCCCCGGGAGCGAGATTTTCGGGGACGGAAATCAAGTGGAACGCGTGACTCTCAATTGTTGCGATTCCTAAATAGAAGTGGAACGTGAAATTTCTTGTAAGTTTGCAAAAAGTGCGCCCTAGTACGGAAAGTGGAACTCGCTATTTATATGAATTATTATTAGTCCAATTAGCATAAAATACATCAGTTTGTGCAGACTTAATGATTACACATTCTTATACATTGGAGAAAACAATTTTCTGCGCCCGAACCGAATTTTCCATGTAACAAGTAGAAATTATTTATTCAGCGCAATTTTGAGTTTATCCGACATTTTATGAACCCTAACTGTGTAACGAGTGCTCTATTGAGCCACTTATTGATCGTAATAGATGTTGGGACTTAATACAAACACTGGAACTTGTATACCGCAGGTCAGCTCTAAAAAGTCGGAGAAAAGGTCCAGGACCGTATTTTAGAAGTCACAGC
>JAHWXV010921995.1:0-11360 GCA_024586415.1 Phrixothrix hirtus | reverse complement strand
AAAACAATCGTTTCGGGTGAACTTAATAAATATACATACAAGTATTTTCGGCGTGTTCGTATTATTAACACGAGTAATAACATACTTAGAATGAAGTAGATCGTAAATGCGGAGCCACCTAATGTTCGCCAGCAAATTAACGAGTAGCAGTGCTGGCCACTGGTGTTCGCCGGCATTTTGCAGTTTCCAATTTTTACTACAGGCATGAGCAATCTGTTTATATAAAATCAATGGTAATACACAAGGACGGTTGATAGACAAATAAATACTCACTACTGTGCCTTACGCGAGTAATATGCAATTTGCTACCGTTTGGTCAAAGAGCTGCTACCTACTGCTCGTAAAATCAATTAAAATCTTCAAAACTTATTTATAGTCGTAAAACAGACAAAAGCAAACTTTAAAAGCTAAGAATGGATATTTTGGTGTTTTTCGATGCCTAGCATCAGAATTTATGCATTAAAACAGAAACCCAGAAAAAAAAGTTTTTTTTGTCGGCCTGTCTTATCAATATATAGATGCCACCAAAGGGCAATCAACCAAAATGGATGCCTTTTTTTTAAAGCTGTGAGTGTAATTCCTAAGTCTGCCACTATCACACAGAGATCGAAACTAGAGGACTATTATTCTTCACTATTACATGACGAGTTATTTATTTACATAGCAGAACAAACAAACTTGTGTCATACAAGTGCTATGTAAAAGAGCCAACACCTCTCATCATTTGAGACTACATGACTGTACTCCAACAGATAAGTTTGAAATACAATGATTTTTTGGTCTTATATCTTATATGGGAATTTGAAAAATGCCATACATTAAGTTAGCACCCAAACCAACAAAAATTAAATTTATTTATTACTAGAATTGTGCTAGTTTTGTGCCGAAAAAATAAATTTTGTGCTTGAAAGGTTTATAGCTTGAAAAATGAAAAATTCATGCCGCACTAGCTTAACATTAAGTTAGCCCCATAGCATTAAAAAAAGATTTGGCAAAATTGTTAGGGATAAATTTATGTGCTAACTATGTGGTATCAAATGCTACAAAAGAATTTTGAGAAAAACTTTTATCGCCCTAGATAAAGTTTTGCGTCCCAGAACCAATTTGCCTACAAAAATAAAATATCACTAATTGTGAATGAATATGTTTTCTCATGCTCCAATGCTGTTTGAATCACGTATTATCAAGATGTGTACACCACAATATTTGTGCTCATCATTTTAATTGAAAAAACAACCTTAGTCATTGCCCATACAAGAACAAACCCTTATTAATTAACATGCTATCGATTTCTTTTTTCTGTCAAAATGCTTGTTGGATAATGTGTTCTCAAGATACATATAGCACAATTTTTGTGCTCATCATTTTAACATAGAAAGCAACTCTAACCAGCTGCTGCTCAAAAGTAAACCTTTATTGATTAATATATCGACTTCTTTTTTGTAGCAAAATGTTTTTTGAATTATGTGCTGGCAAGATATATATTGTCAAACAGCTTCTAATTGCAGCATTAGATATATAAAATATATCAAATATAGTTAATAAACGTTTAGATAAATTGCAATTCTTCAACTTTTTGAATACATCTCAAAAGGGGTTTGGAATGTATCATAGTTTTCATAATCGAATTAGCCTTAAAAGTCATTGTTTAATAATTTGAATTTTAAAGACAAATCAATTCTTTGTGTTAACTTATAATAAAAAATCTTATTTTAAGTCCATTAATTCTAAAGTCATTTTAAGTATTTTTAATTTAACAAATCTGTTTTTGTTGCTATCCATGATTTTAATTAATCCAGTGAGATAAATTATGTATTTTTGTTAAAGGTCATTTTCAGAAAATAAATGTAAGGAATTCTACGAATACAGTTTTGGCCGTTCTATTTTTAAAATAATGAAATAGTCCAGACATTTTGAATAATGAGATCATCGAAGCGGTGAGATTGTAAAATTTTACTTGGCAATGCATTCCATTTGTACAAATATGTTTATTCATTAGCATAGACTACCTGCAATGATCACACCTGTTTTTCCATATGTTAAAATCATATCTACCAATCCAGACCTTGTATAATAGATCATATTCAACACTTTGTAAATTTTAAATGATTAACTTATTGCATCTGCAAGTAATGATGATTGATATGTACCTATTCATAGCAGTGAACCCATAACTAATACATATTAAATGTATAATTGGCCAATCATTTCCTTACTCAATGCAGCAGGCCAAGTTAAAAGCAGGGCATTGCAAATATTTCGAAACTATGCAATTTAGGTACATAATTCATGCATATTAAAATGTATCTATTGTTATATCTCAGACATGCCATATTCAAAGTTCACAATAAACAATATTATCATCGATAGTTTGGAGGGACTTCTATGAGCAGTTTTTGGCTATTCATTATAACTGACTTGTCACATTTTCTCTCATAGACTTAAAACACCATGGGCCCCATTTAATAAATCACTGCTACATTTAGTAGCATTTCTACATATGCTAATATCATTGATTTATGTGATATACATTAGAATATATAGAAGTGCTATGAAAACAATTTTATTAAATAGCAGCGGTTTATGCAACCAGTTCTATGTGTAATATCCAGTTTAAAAATATTAAACTAACAACTTTGTGATAAAATTATTCTAAAGTTCTATTTAAATATAAAAGAATTAAAAAAACATACTTAAGTAGCTCGCAATTATGTTAGGATCATTATGATGCCCATCGATGTCTTTAATTATACATCCAAGCCGATTTGCGATGTTTAGAAGAGTTTCCTTTCTACATGAGTCAAGGATATTATACTGCTTATCCCAAAAAAATGGAATTGTGAAATTGCTCACCATTTCTTGATATTTTTTTAACATCTAAAAATGAGTTATATATTTAGTAATTTGTTACATATATAAGTGAATTTGATAAGCACGTAAATAATATTCCCATGTCATTAAGAACCAGCTTAATTTTTTTAATTTATCTACTTATATAGCGAAAATTAAAACAGTAGGCAATTAGAATAATTCATTTTAATTTTAAAACTTTTATAAATTTGTAATTATATTATATACCCATTTATACTTACACTGGTTCTACATTTAACTAAAATTAGTACAAAATTATATTCTAAATTTTCAAATGAATTTATCATAATCCTATATTACATATTCTGCAATTTTTGTATGAACTTTACCAAGGATAGATGCACAGTTGATACAATTTTGAAAATTTTCCTAATCATAAATTTCAAAATATCTCTAAAAAATGTACAATTTAATATTAAATGCTAGTATTATAACAATTCTTACAGCACATTTAATTATAAATAAAAAGAAGAAGGTCAGACAAATGGCATGGAAAATAAGTGGTTATTTTTATACTCTTTAGTTTTTATTTTATAAAAACAAGGTCACTTTTTATATTTGTCAATTAACATTTCCACTTATTCATGACTTGCATTGCATCAGGTCGGCTTGAAAATTTTACAAGAACAATTTTAAGTAAAATTTCAAAAAATTTTATTTTCTAGCACCAAAATTTTTGAAAATTTAGATTTCTGATAGCTTAACCCTCACAAAGATACCCATTATATCAGACTGACACTGTATATTTGTGCTGTATCTTAATATGATTACCTGTAATCAGATGGGCACTAATTAAATAAATTTATTTATTTATTAAAGATACATCTTGCTTAATTTTATGCCAAAGAAACTTTTATTTGCCATAATAGAACCTCTCACTAAGCTAGCTAGTTTAGTAAAGGAAGGACTTAAAAATTATTCTAACTGAGATATCATCAATCGAGTTACCATGCAAATAAAATCATTACACTATGACATGCCATTAATCATCTAGTTTTATTAATTTATTAATAAAGTTTTTGGCAAATTAACTTTCTAATATGTCCTATGTTTTGCGACCTTTCTTCTGTATCTGTTTTGAGCTAAGTTATTACCACATACATAATCAGCTTACAGCTTGTATGCGGCCTCCAAACCATAAAAGTGCATCACATTTCTATTATTGAGAGAGAGAGAGAGAGAGTGAGGTTTTACTAAGCAAATTTATACTGATTGGTTTATTACTGTCTTAGAAGCCAGAAATTGCCAGAACTGGGACTTGAAATCTAGCATTTAATTTCTGACCAGGAGAACCTGCAAACTTGAATGAACTTTACATACATGTGGTACACCATTATTGTAGTATATCTTCTAAACCATAAAATTCAAAAATGCTCCATAAAGACAAAATGTTGTTGGTGTTGGCCTCTGATTTAATAAATTTTGGATTAGTTGTGGATAACTAAAAAATAAAGGACATCCATTTTTTTTATCGGCAGCAAAAATGATTTAAGAGGCTAAAAATATCCTCTTGAGTTTAGGAATACTTCAGCCAGTGATCTTGTTAGAACCACGTTTCTTAAGTTGAACATTTTGTCTTAGTTAACTAATTTTTGGATAAGTTTTGAGTATTGTGTTGAATGACTTAGAAGATGTGCTATGTTATTGATCTACTACGTGTATAAACTTTTGGTCAAATCGGTGAGTCTAAGTTCACAAGTTTTGTTTAAGGATCATAACTGCTCTTTACAATAACTAGTTTGCTATACATTTTTTAATTGATACAGATTCAATAATTTTCAAAATAGTATGTTATAACTATCAAATATAACTGCAAAAGCATAAATATTTTTACAAATTTAATTAAGTAAAAATTTTTTAAATGATGATTTTGGAAAGGTTAATATTTTTTATAACTCCTATTTTACATGCCTAATAAATGTTTATATTACATACAAAATTTGCACAGATACTTTAATTATTTATGAATTATTTTTATATTTACATCTAGTGATAAGATTTAAAAATTCATGTACAGTGTGTCCAGATTTGGATGATATTGCGGGATATCTCCGTTATTTTTAAAGTCAGCGGGATGCGGTTTTCGCGACATATTGCTACTTTTTAGTGAAATGAAAGATTCTGTAATCAGATTTTTCACAGCCACCTTTGTTTTTGAGATACAAAGCGAAATTGAAAATTTGCACATTTGGAGCATACCTCGTATTTCGGGAACGGTTAATGATATTGAAAAGGCAAAAATATAGATATAGATATTTTAACGTAGAATTCAATGGCGTCCTTAGTTTTTTTCTAAAATCAATAGTATTCGATGTATCGACTAAACTTGTGTTTTTTACATGTTTTCTTCTAGTTGTATCCAGTTTGTCGTGGGCTTTTTAAAAATATATAATACCCTGTAGTTATTATCAAAATTAAACAAAAAAATTACAATTTTCAGAAATTCAATCAATTTTATTTAAGTAGGTTTTGAAAATACAACCAACGAATATGATATCAAACTTTTCTCTATTATAGATAAGTATAGATTATTGTTAGTGTTTGGAGGCAGTAAAATTTCCCTTTTACAATGGTTGCAAATCAGGTTTTTGAAAACTTAGAAAAATATGAAATGTTATCCTGTTTCATTCAGTGCAACGAGAATGCAAATGAAGCTTCGGAATTATATTTGCACAGATCTTTCTTTTCTAAACAGTTAATGATTAGTTAATATAAGAAATAATACCTAATTTTAGGTTTACTGAGAGGAGACAGCCGAGTAAACTCATATTTAGTAGAATTAAGTCAAATTTAATAAATTATGAATCTTTTATATAAGGAAATTAACGAGATAAATGTTTTGGCAAACGTTGAGACTAATCATACAAACTCTTGCAGAAAACTTGGAGCTGCTGTTGGTGTAACAAAATTTCAGGTTCAAGAAATACTAAAGAAACATAAATATAAGCCGTAGTTTAAGTTAGTTCACAATTTACATCCTGGAGATGCCGTAAAAATGAATTTTTGCAATTAGTTCCTGCAAAAGACAAATGCCAATATTAATTTTGCTTCCAAAATTATTTGGTCTGATGAGTCATTTTTTAGTAGTACTTGCGGGATTTTAAATCGTCACAATTCTCGTTACTGGTCCGATGAAAATCATCATGTGATATTTCCTCTTCAGCAACAAGGAAGATTTGGGTCAGCATGTCCTGTTTTATTTTAGGGACAAATATAAAATTTTGCATACATGAAGGAACATTAACTGGAAACTGACATCTTGGAATTTTACAAAATATCATCCCATAATTAATCGACGAAATTCCTTTGGTCCATTTAAATAATATTTATTATCAACAAGACGGAGCTCCGGCAGATAATGGGCAGATTGTGCAGCCGTTTCTAGAGGAACATTTCGGAAACCGTTTGATCACAACAAATGGTCCTGTGAGGTGGCCTGCAAGATCACTTGACTTATCAATACTTGATTTCTTTTTATGGGGGTATTTACACAATAAAATATATAACGGCCATGACTAATATGAGACAATAGAAAATTTACGTGCTACCATAGAGAGAGAATTTATGGCTTTACAAGCATGACCTATTATAATTCTGAATGCCTTGTGCAGAATTAGAACAATGTGCCAAATGTGTTTGAGACATAACGGAAATCAATTTGAACAATTTTTGTGATATTTAAGCTTTTTTGTTGTTTCTGTCATACTATATGTTACTACCTTGTTATTTTTCAAGTCCTACTTAAATAAAATTGGTTGAATGTCTGAAAATTGTAATTTTTTAGTTTAATTTAGATAATAACTACAGAGTATTCGATATTTTTGAAAATCCATGACAAACTGGATACAACTAGAAGAAAACATACAGGGTGTCCCATATAAAAAAACATAAGTTTAGTCGACATATTGAATACTATTGATTTTAGAAAAAAACTAAGGACGCCATTGAATTCTACGTTAAAATATCTATATCTCTATTTTTGCCTTTTCAATATTATTAACCGTTCCCGAAATACGAGGTATGCTCCAAACACGCAAATTTTCAATTTCACCTTGTATCTCAAAAACAAAGGTGGATGTGAAACATCTGATTACAGAATTTTTTGTTTCACTAAAAAGTAGCAACATGTCACGAAAACCGCATCCCGCTGACTTTAAAAATAACTGAGATATCTCACAATATCATCCAAATGTGGACACACTGTACAGACCAACTATTACAATCCTTTGTAATATAACATTTATAAAGCTACCATGCATTTACCCATAGTCTTGCCACACAAATAGTACAAAATTAATCACATATTTGGATGGTTGTATTAATGGATACTGTAATTATTATCAATGTTAGTATTTGTGAACATGGTTTATCATAAGGTTGACAAGCATTAATAATAACATGTGATCATTTAAATTTAAGTTCACACACGCACGGCAACCAAAGCCAATACATAACCTGTAAATTATGTCAACAAATTTGGTGGGAAGAGCTTTATTATTAAATTAAAATAGAAAATTTATTTACAATATTTACGATAAATGTATAAAATGTTGACCATTGCATTGCATTCAATGCATTTGTGAACTTTTCGTTTTAAATTCTCGTAAATGCTCTATAAAATATGACAAATTCAAACTGTCAATTTGACAGCAAATTATTACTGAGAATGCTTTAAGCTAAGGCATGCATTTTTTTTCATAGACCACTGGGAACTGAAATTTAAATGATCTAATGCAAATATAGCAAACCCTCAATACTGTAAAATTCAAATTTTTCATATATTTTTCTTAAAAATGTTAGCTTTTAAATAAGAATCTATGCAAAACCAGTGCGATGTAGGTGGATGAAAATTAGAATTTGTGTCACTTTCAGAATTTCAAAATCTTCATTTATTTTCAAAATATTGCACTCTTTTTATAATATCTGAACATCATGTATACAGGGTATCCCAAAGTTACCCATGCCCTTTTGAGAGTGGAAATAAAATGAAAATCAAGAGGAACAAAATCTTTTAATGATTTTAGTTTTCGAGTTATTGACAAAAAATAAAACAAAATGATTGAAATTTACTAATAATGAATATTAAATAAATTAATCAAATTGTTCATTTTTATGAAAAGTGTTCCAATAAGTTTCCTCTACTTGTATACAAACATTAGCATTAACATGTTTTCATGTACTCTTTATAGCATCTTTGTTTATTACTACCACAGCAGCATAACTATGGGCAATAAAATTTTTGGATTCATAATAGCTTCAAAGTAGGTACACATTTTATTTCAGAAATTGCTATAAAAAGAAGTCTAACGGATTTAAATTATAGTCTAGGAGGCCATAACATATGTTTACTTCTTCTTACTTACACACCATAGTAGGATAGTGCACCATCATGTTATAATTAACAATGTAATTGAGTTTCTAATGAAACATCTTCAAGCAGTATTGGTAAACTGTCATTTAAAAATTGGTTGTATAATGCCGGCTTAAGTCTATTAGACATAATTTGTGGATCAAATATATTATTGTTTACTAGTTCATCTCATAAGTTTAATGCATGGTTGGTGGCAACATGCAATTTTAAAACTTTCAGGTAGAAAAAATAAAATTCCAGTAAATAATGTATTACAAAAATTTAACTTTCTTATAGAATTAATATACAAGGTGTCATGATAAGGTTTGGTTAGAAGAATAGAGGAGATTTTAAGAGTTGCGATTTGAAATTTTGCAGGTGACCATTTTGAGCTGTTCTTTCAATTGAAAATAATATCAGATTTCTGTTACTTTCAGTTATACTAGAAGTGAATATCAACCTTATTTCACATGAAATATCCCAATTTTTATTACTGATATAACACCCTGAGACTATTTTAGAGCTAGTTTGTCTAATAAATCTTTTTAACCTTCAACGGACTGACCAGGGTTCATTTGGACCCCAAGGCACGATTTTTTGAAATAATTTTTCTAATTTTATTTTCTGTATATTGTGCGATCACTTATATTTGCTTTGTAATTTTCTCCAATTGTTCAACATATTATTTTGCGTAAATGGTAATTGTTTTAAATTATATGCAAAGGAAGAAATACCGAAGAAAAAGTAAAAATAATTGCGTGGAATGTAAATGTTTTGTATATTTAGAACGTTCTGTACTAGAAACTACTTGTAATTAGTGTAAAAATTCAAACTAGGTAGTTTTATAAAAAATCTTTTAGTGAATATTAGTTTATTAGTTTTATTAGCCACTATTATTAGTATTTTGCATATATCTTTTATGCAAATAAAAATAAAAATGTACAGGTTTTTATTTTCTAATTGATACCTGCAGTACAAACAACCAATTCCTCATATTTTGTCATGGGGTCCGACCGAACCCCATTTATGCTGTTACGCAATTTTACAAGGCCTGTCCATTGAAAGTTAAAGATACTACTTCAGGCTGTTGTAAATAACTATATCTTCAATAACTTCCATGAAATTATAGAAAATAAAAAACCAATTAAAATTCGTTGATATTTTACCAGACTTTATAAAATTCCCTGATATTTCCAGAAATATAAATTTCCTGATTTTTCCAGGTTTTCCAGAAAAATATCCACCATTAAACGGATCAATTACGAGTAGAATAGGGGGTTCTCATCATTCTATAGGTGAATGTTATGCCAGTTTATGGAACCTACTTATGTAAATGTTGGTTCATCACTTCAAAGAATATTTTCAATAAAATGTGGATGCAAATTATTCATTTGTAATTCGAAACTAAATGTGTTACGAGATTTCGTCAATTGCGATTTTCTATTTATTTCAATCACTGAAGCCATTCCCAAAAGGACAGGCATCACTTTTGGGACACCTGGTATATATGTATAAAAAATGAGACTGGTTAATAATCACCAATAATGATTATTAAGTTAAAATTAGTTGTATTATAAAAAACAAAAAACTCAAATCTGGAACGCTTGATTTTTGGATAAAGAGACTGACTTTGAAAGCAGGTTTTTGAAGCATGTAAAAATAAAAATAATTAAAGAAGTACATATTTTTATCATTTTAACAATTTAATTCTTAATTGAATACAAATAATATTGCCTTCATCTATGACATCTACCTATATGAGGGATATGCTGAGATTTTGTGGACACTGTTTTAAGTGAATGTTGTACATGTCCTTATGTTCAAGTTTCAACACAGTAGCTTAAGTATACAGGGTGACTTTTTAAAAAGTTTCAATGGGTTGTATTTTATTTAAACGAAGAGATATCACAAAATGGCCAAAACTGTTTCGATAGTACACAGGGGAAACCAAAGTGACCCCACAAATATGGCAACATCCCCATCTGCCAGGGCCCCCTCCTTGAAACCTTAAATGGCAACCCTCCCCTTGTGACACATCATTGGAAAGGTCTTGAAAAATCCTTTACATTGATATCATACAAAGGTAGATTAAGATAACACAGTAAAAAGTTATTCAACAATAAACTGATCAGATAATGTACTCGTAATTTACGTGATAAATTGATCTAGTAAGTAAATGATAAAATACGCTTTAAGCAATGTAATCAATTTGTTTATGTTACACTTATGTAGTACAAAATTAAATTAAGTATTTAAACTATCCACCATTTTGTTTTAAACAATAATATAAATACTGTTCAAATGCAACCCTCACATTTGCAAACACTTCCTTGGAATTGAATGGCATTCCCTGATTATCCGATCTTCTATCGAAGTAGGCTGTGACTTTAAATGATCCCAAAAAAAATCAAGGGGTGTTTTCCGGAGATTGTACCACCAAAACGGTTTTGGGAATTTTTTGATATCTCTTAGTTTAAACAAAATACAGCCCATTGAACCTTTTCAAAATGTCACCGGGTATATAAAGTTACAGCTAATTATATAACCATGTTATGATGGTTTTATTCTGAGCTAGATTATAAAATGGGCTTGAATCAAGAACAATATGTTGATTAATTTAGATCTACTTTTCATGTCTTTTGAAAGAGGACCAATAAATTATATATTGTAACAAAATTAGAAACAGTAAAAACCTCAATGAAACATTCTGGAACAATCCAGAAGATGCCTTATAATTAAGATAGATGATGTACTCACAAACAATTAGTTGTGGTAACTGATATCTGTCAATTAAATTCAAGCTCAGCAATGAGTTATGGCATTGCAATTTATTGTCATTATTATGACTAATTTTATTCTAGATTCCTTCCTTACTGTTCTGGACTTTATCCTTTCTATATAAACAGCAGATTAAATTCCTTAATTTTAGTTTTAATTAGAATCTTGTCCTGTTATTTAAATAACTAAGTGTGTAATAAATAGTCCTAATATTAGTGAATATAAATAAACATTTTAAAACAATTAACTATAGTCCGTTCACACCTCCAAATTCAGTATGGGCTTTTATGGACTAAATGTATCTTTTACTATCTTTAGTCATTTCTAAATAACGTTATCCTTGTCCTTCATGGGAACGTTG
>JAHWXV010921940.1:0-10183 GCA_024586415.1 Phrixothrix hirtus | reverse complement strand
AAAGATATGTTATGACACTAATTTATTGACAAAATAAATAAGTAATTCCAACAGTGTAATTAAATAAACCAATTAATATTCATTAACAATGAAATAACTCCGATATATCTTGAACTCAAAATTAAAATCATCCTAAGTTATAAATTAAAAATACTAAGGTAGCAAACAAAGCAAATATGAATGTTCGCGTTCGTAATATAGGACTCGAGATGGGCGTGTCGTGAATCTACCCGAAGCTTTGAAGCTGATAGTCGGCACAAGGTGCACAGGCCCGCTCACTTTCTGTTCCCTGATACTCGTATATGGATGCACTGGATTGCGATATGCTTTGAAGTCTTCACAAACGGGCGTCGCTCCCATGCGGAACTCTTAACGTAATCGGTATTGGAACGACGAGGACGAGAGACCGGCATATACCCATGACCAGGGATACCACTCGATAGACGTCGATCGTCTTTGCTAAAATAGCTTCGTTAGTGAATCGCGACCCAGGCACTCATTCACTAATAACAGGTTACCTTGCTAGGGGGAACGGTTTCGGTTCGGCATCGATGTGGGTCCGCTATTGTTACAACACAACACACAACGATGTCGACGGCACTCGGCGTCGTTCACAGCTATGTACTTAGCAACGTGATTCTAAACGACTTCGTGGCGATCTGGTGTATGCTTTTTATGACACTACCTCCAAGCATGCAGCGTTCCCAACGATTTTGATTCCCAATCAGGCTGTCCACAGGTGAGCAGTTCTTAGGAAGTTGCGTCAATCTGGTTAAGAATTATTAACAAAATTAGCTTTATCGATGAGGAAAGCTTTAGACGGAATTTGCAGTAGGTAACTGATTTTCGGTTTGTAAAATCGTCTTATTTATACTTAATTGGTATTCGCGTTCTTCGTTCTGCGAATACTGATTTGACTTGCCTTCTTTGTTTGCTATCGAAGTGATACGAATAACGGCTGCGTGTGTTTAACCAATTCAATTGCGCAACATGATGTAACATTCTTAATTAGTTATTTACTAATTCATATTTCAATAATAGGAAATCGTTATTTAGGCTACTTGTGATTGATTATCAAAGCAATCCTGAGCAATTTCGGGCTGTATGGGATCGTATTTTCATCAGATTACGTAATCTTACTTAATTGTTTTTTAGATTTTTCTGCAGCTATTAATTAAGTAATTTTTCTACTATTAATTTTAAACTAAACATCGACACCCGCGCACAGTACTTGACAATTTCCTATAGTTTGTGAAGCCCTCAATTCAATGTTCTTAATTACACTTCCGTATTTATGAATATAGCAAAAATGCGTAAAATTTTTAGGAATTCTTTTAGATCACGTTTTGCGTTATTCTGTCGTTTCGTATAAACGTTACAAGAGCACTGTCCAATAACACTAGATAAACATCACTCGTGCACCGTTTTATATTTGATTGAATGTGGATTTGCTATAACGACCTATACGATTCCCCTTTATTAGTGTTCTTCCTAATTCCAATATCCAATAAGGAAGTTTTATCACCCTTTGAAATATTTTTCAGCCAATAAGTTTTAGCAAGAAGCCAAAGCTTATTGGCCTTTATGCGTTAAATATCTATGTAGGCTAAACTTTTTTCTGACTTTTAAGACTTATTTCCATCAGATAATTTATCATCTCTATGCTCACTCGATAGCAGGATTGCATCTGCTCTTTTTTGGAACGTATAATACTAGAGTTCTGTTTTTCTGAAAAGCAAACATGCTTTAGTAGGGTTTTTATATGTTGCCGATATGAATTCTTTATGAATAAATGCCCTATGTTTACGATGTGTACCGCACAAGGTCATGTTGTTTTCCACAATGCAACATCAAACATTTCAAACAATTCCTTTATTTGCGCTAGTTTATATATTTTTTACCTAAATCTCTAGTCTCAAAGTTATCAAGTCGTAAGAATGTCGCAGTTTCTTTGTATCTGTCGCTTTACATAGCAAATGGTATTATTTGACGACAGCAAGACACAACCTAACACCAAGGCATATCATCAGATTCTTTAGAAGAATTCAGTGCTCCTAACGTGAGAAGAAATTCAAAGTAAGCCTTGATTGGTGTATAAATTTTAATTTCGTTCGGATTCTTTTCAAATTTTCCATTCGTTACAAAAAGCTTGAATTTTTGTATTTGTCTCAGTTGCTATTATATCAATGATGTCAAAACTAAGAAACAGTAAAAAGCATTTTCTGTTCTAGAAAAGATTGAGCTATAAGCTGAAAGTCCGAGGAGCGTTTTCCGTATATTGGGTTTTCAAATTTAGCTCATACGTCTATTGGTATTTTAGAGCATCTGGTTCCATCTTTTGCCACATATTATAAAAAACCTTTAGAATAACTTTCGAATTCTGCAATGCCTTTATTCTCGGCACACGTTCCCTGGTTGGAAATAATATCGTCCTTTTCATTTACTTCAGACAAGACATCGACTTACTCTATATCACTTGCATCTACTTCATAAGTAAATGTAACTGTTCCTCATCCGCAAGGGGCTTACTATTATCCAAGTGTGTCAAGGCACCAATCTTGAAGGGTAAAATACGAGCAACTAACAAAAATTAAGTGTGTATTGTACATTCACCCTCAATATCGCAGTACACTGAATCCCTGGCCCAAGTCAGTTGAAATACCTTTAGTAAAGTAAAGAACGTGGAACTACAGTCGTTGCTGGAGAACTCCCATGATTAATTTAGAATAATTAAGATACATTTATTACACCGTAAGAGAGGTTGAAGAGATATTACAAATTTAACACAAATTACAATTTACTGAAGATAATATGTTGCAAAGGTGGATAAAATCACAAAGAAAGGATAGGTGACCGCACAATGTACAAAAAGTAAAATTAAAAAATTTATTTAAAAAAACATGCCCTGGAGTCCAAATGGACCCCGGTAACTCAGTTTAAGATTAATGGAAGTAATTTGTTCAATTATTTTATACCTGCCAATAGGGAAACAGTAATCAGAAATACTTTATAGAGAGATCAAGCTGGACTGAAAAATAAATTTTAAATTCAATTAACGTAAAAATGTGAAAATGAAAGCAAAACTTAACATTTTTGAAAATGTAAGTTTTAGCGAATCAATTAGCAAATATGAGACTTGAACCAGCTTACTGTACGAATCTAGAAGCTACGGACTATTACACGGAATAAAAATTTAAATTCAAAATCAAGATCCGATAACTGAACGCACAATAAGTAGCTACTTTACATGAAAGGGTCGATTAAATTTGGCGTTGAGAGTGCGCCTGCAGCATTAGTTGCTGACAATGCATTTATTTTCCTTACTTCTTGTTTGATGAAGTCCGATATGAAATTTCTAGAGAGCAAGCAGGTGTATGCAGATTGTCGGGCGTTATAGGTTCAATCATGGGATATACCGCTAATTTACCAAAAGAACAATGCATTTATTAAATCTGCAAATATCGTACGTAAACACTAAAGCTCAAAACTAGTGAAGTTAAAAATCGGCCAATTATTTCAAAAATTTAAGTTTAAGAGATTATTACAAGGTCTGAAGAACCTAATTTGACAGTAAATACGGGCAAAGAATGCAATTGATTTAAAAAAAGCTTTAAATATGTTAACAAATGACTTTTAGTGTGGAACAAATAATTTTAATAAAAATAAAACGTTTACTCCGCAGTATCAACAAAACTTTAGTAAATGGCAACCGGTAGCAATCACGAAACAACAGTTTAAGAAATAAGAAATTAAATGATAGTAATCGCATGCTTAAAATAAATGTGAATAAACCATTTACAGATAAAGGTTGGTAACCAAATTATCAAATAAATAAATTACAATTACAAAATAAAGCCCCTTTATATTAAAACAAGTATTACAACCAATATTAAACAGGGATCAAAATTATTATAACCCACTCTTATGAATATTTATACTAACAATACGCAAGTGGGACCATCCTGACAATTTATGAATTTTGCAATAAACAATAATAATAAAAATAAAAATTATAATTTAAATGACGAATTTGAAGAAAACATGCATGTAAATAAAAAAACTAATAATCCAAAACGCGAAACTGGAAATTATCTAGAATTCGCCTCGGAAGAAATAATCTTACAAATGTTCGACTATTGAACTTAATAAATAATTCGAATAACCTCCCACATATTATATCATATTAGCACAATTATAGCATTTTAATGGATATAGGTAGTATAAATTCTTTTGTACGTCCTAAACTAGAATTTGAATATTGTAAGAAACCTATAAAAAACGATTCATTTATAATTTCAACGGCGCATGGTGCGCCTACAGAAAAATATAGTACGGTAATACCCGTATCTAAAATGTGTAAATTAAATTTTCACGAGAAATTCCATTTACTTTAAGGAATGATAACCTAAAAGCATTACAAATTATGCTTGATGCAGGAAATGGATTCGGAATTACTTCTAATGCTAAAATAAAATTATTTAGCACGCAGGAAAACTCATACAGAGCGCAATATGAATTAAATATATAGCAGAATCTAAAATATAAAAAAGAATTTAAATTCATGTAAATATTCCAAGTGGATACATAAAGATACCTTGTAGCAAACCTTAACATGTAGTAATATTGAAATGTACTTAAACCTCGGGAAAAAATTATCTATTCTGCTCAATTATAAATCCCATTAATTAATTAAAATCGACTAAAATATCAAAACCTTTTAATATCAAAAAGATACACGAAAATAGTTTAAAAAATAGTCTTAATTTAAATTTCTTTGCCGCTGAGAAGTTAAAGTTCTGCATTTCGAAAATTAGAACTAATCACATGAATACCGAAGAAAGAGCGTTAACCTAGACCGTTGTGTGGTCATATTCTGATAAGTTCAACCTGCACCACTAAGCTTTAACGTTTACTAATGAAACAAAGCACTTCATCAAGGCTAAGAGTGAAATACACATTTATACTAAATCATATAGATACCCAGAAGTTCATAAAGAAGAGGTAAATTTCCAACTAGAGAAAATTATGAAACGAAAAATAATCAAAAATTCAAATTCCCTTGGCGGTCCCCTACTTGGTTAGCGTCTAGAAAAAGAAAATGGGGTGTATTAGTTGACTACAGAAAGCTAACTGAGAAAACTGTAAATGATAAATACTCCTTGCCAAACATTAATGATTTGCTGGATAGATTGGGAGGATGTCAGTATTTCTCAACTCTAAACCTGGTGTCAAGTTTTCATCAGATCGAGATAAACAATGAATACATTCCTAAATTTGCATTTGACACAGATAATGGTCATTAGAAATTTCTAGCAATGCCATTTGGATTGAAGAATTCTCCGAGTACACTTGAAAGAACAATATATAACTTCCTACGAGGACTTAATAATGATAAATATTTAGTGTACCTTGACGATATTGTTATTCTTAGTACAAGCCTACAAGAACGCATATTAGTGTATGGTCGTTTACTAAAACCATATTTAATGATGAACTAGGATAAAACAGAGTTGCTAAAAAAGGAAATATTATATTTAGAGCACATAGCACACAAGCAGTTAAACGAAACCCTGATGTACTATTGAAAATTACCCAATTTCCTGGATAATATCGTTGAATAGAGTAAGCGTATTCCTTGTTGTTAGTACGTGGATGGGCGACCGCCGAAGTTACCGTTTTAGAATACTATTTAAACAAACAGTGTTAAAAAAATGTATGTAACTTAAAATTAGATTTAAAGCAGGAGCGAGAAAGTGGTGTGTTGTTTCACAACCCCCCTATAGTTTAGCAATAGAGTAAACTCATAAGAAAGTAATTGAATAACATTTCCATATTTTTAAAGGTCCGCTACAACTTTGAAGTGATATTTAATTTTGATATGATCCACTTTACCGTTTCAATATTTATTAGTGCATTTCTATAAATGCAGGCTTCGAATGTTAGAATAAAAGCCTTTATTATTATTTAAATATACAATTAAAGTATAAATATAGTTCAATTATAAAAATATTATATTTGTATAAACAATTAAATCTCAAACAATGAAAGACATAATTTAAAATTGATTTCAAACAGTACAAAAGTACAAGTAGTAGATAATCGTTTGAACAATTTCGTTAATCAACATAAGATGTTGCGCGATAAGATACCGAATGTCCAAGATTTTTATTCATAAAATAGAAACAAACGACAACTAGTTACAAATAAAACAGAATAGGGGAATTTAACAAAATTGGAATACGTAGTAAAAACGCTACATTCTCTGCACCGTTAAAAGCCACTTAATTTGATTTATTTTGTGATGTATTTCTAATCAGCTATAAAACTAAGTTGTAGGAAAAACGTGTTTTTTGGAAACGTAGGAATAATACACGATATATATTGATCTTAAAAACTATACTTAATAAAATACCTTACAATTGAATATCTAAACGCGACACGGTCAACAATTGCAAGATTTAACTTTTCGGCAAAATAAATGAAAGAACCAGTTGCATTTGTTTAATTCAGAGTAGCGCACGACAAACCGGACCTATTCAGTTTTGTAGCTGATACCCTATCAGGTGCGTGTTGTTCCAGAAATGAAAGAAGTGGACAAGGGCAAGTTGCTTGCAACTAGTCGCTAGACAATGTTTCTAAAGGATATATTGATCATATTCTCTTCATTACAACCGACGAAGCATTTTTCCATCTTTCAGGCTTATTACAGCGTTATTTTTCTTAATTGTGAATATTTTCGGTAAGCTGTAATAGTTCAAATGAAATTATTTAAATTACACCCTCGGCTATATGTTTTTTGCTTACAGGATCTTAAAACCTGTTGAAAAATCAAAATTGAAGTTTTCAGATTTTTAAGAAATATGCCTCTGTCCTCTTGTGAATGTCCACTTTAAATATTAGGCGTGATTTAGATATATGCGCTAAGGTGAAATTTGATCCCGTATAAGTTTGCATGCAGCGACTTTCGCTTAACATAAATTTTTTTTGTAATGGAATGGTAAATTAATTGCTCAATTTACTTCTTCTGTTGCTTTGCAGTATTTGTGATTGTTTATAGGCACGGTATATTGGATTTTGGGTTAACTAAGTTGGAATAATTTCTTTTTATTAACTATAGCAAATAAGGTAGGATACAAATTATGGCTGACTTACGCAATTAAAGATGCAAATATATGTTATCATCGCCTGTTGTAAATACGGAAAGAGATTTACTTTATCAAATGACTATTTTTCAGTAACAGGGTTAGGAATAACTTATGTTTAATAATATAATTTGATCGTCTTCAGTTTGGCAAAGTTCCACACATGGTCTGCCAAAGACATACCTAGAGAATTTACCTTCTCACTCCGATGCTTGGAGTAGAGATCAGTCCAAACTTTCTAGTTATTTTACGTCTTTTGCGACTTGGGATGATGAAAATCTAATCCACAATATCTTTACCATTATAAATCATGTTACTATTCGAATACTTGTTATAAAGATACAGTATTGCTACCTGTTAGCTTTTGGACTATGATTCAGCAACTTCAAAATTCACTTACCTGATACTTTATCTAAAATACACCTTGTTTGACTGAAAAATTCAGAAACTTGCTTTTAGTTGAGCTTAAGAGTAGATAACATTAGACAGTTCTGCGCCATCCACACAGCCACATTTTTAACAGTAGTGACTGTCGACCCACGGTGCGGATAAAGTTCGCGGTTTAATTCACGATTTTATTCGAATTTTCTCGGTTTAATTCGGGGTTCCGCGATTTTTATTCACGATTTAATTTAACTAGTCCAATAATTAATGCAAATAATCAGAAATTTATTTTCATTTATATAGTTTAATTCTATTAAGGAGTATTTTTCATAATTTTATTTTTCTTTATTCCAATTTAAATGAGAATGCTTATTAAAATTCATTATTACATAATTAATCAGGAAATCAATGTAAAATTAGAACTTTAGTTAAATGAATCTCAAATTATTTAATTATATAATCGATCTGGAAATTAATTTAAGAAATCGAAGCTCTAATTAAATTGATCTAAAATTCTTTATTATGTAATTAATGGGGTACTCAATGCAAAATCGGGGCTTTAATTAAATGTACCTGTCTGCGGTCGAGATCTGCGGTCGGCATCTGCCGTCGGGACCTGCAGCCGTGGTCTGAGGTCAAGATCTGCGGTAGAAGTCTGCGGTCGGCATCTCCAGTCGGCATCTGCGGTCCTAGATCCCGACCGCAGGCCACGACCGCAGACACAGACCGCAGATTCCGATCACAGATCTCTTGAATCTTTTATTATGTAACTAACAGATTTGTTACGTGATTTTCTTTAACTGTGCATTACCTTAAGGAATATATTTTAAGTAAACTGAAACAGTACTAGCTGACTGCATGATGATAAGGTGTATGTTTTACAGTTAAAATGAGTTTTTCGGACTTTGAAGAGGTTAAATTAATTGACATTGTGTCTAGATATCCCATTATTTATGATACGGATCACTCTGATTATTGTAATTCCATAGCTAAAAAGAATGTTTGGAAAGCAATAGGAAATTTATTGAATAAAAATGGTAAATAACTATTTATCTATATAAATTAATGATTATCTGTCGTGGTATTATACTACGTCATACTAACGCGTGTGTTACGTTCTATTTTAATTTACTTCTTTCACGATATCGCTTTCCTAAAGTATTATGTGATAAACATTAGATAAATCACAATATTATTTATTAGATCTATCAAATGTCGAGTACTAAATGTCATGAGATTTGTAGGATGTTAAACCGGATTGGAATAATGTCCCTGTTTCATAATTAATGATTGTTTCTCGTGACACCATGCCGCACCGCATTAACATTTTATCGCATTTTGCTATTTCACCTATAAATCCTATTCGATGCATTTGAATGAGTTGTGTCGAAAGTGCCTTGCCACCTGCAATTTTAGCTTAAAATTTGAAGTAGTATGTACATATTTACGTGTTGGTCGGAATATATGATGAACCTGTCGACGTTCAAATTTGAAGAAATATACTACTTATTTCTATTTGTAGTTGTAGACTGCAAGAAAAAATGGAAATTTGCTAGCGATGGCTATCGTAGACTCTTAAAAAAGAGTGAATTAGGAAATGGTTCAGCTATTTCTAAAAATTCTAAGCATAAGAGGCATCAAAAATTGTCCTTTCTTGATGACGTTTCTCGGCATAGATGTGAAGGTTCATATATTCCATCATCATACTTTAAACGAAGACTAGCTCTGCCACCTAAGCGAAGGCCCTATAATTCGCTAAACAATTAAGAGATTACTGAAATGAAAAGTTACATATATCTATTTTTACAAAACGCTGCATCTGCATCTCGATAAATATGTGAAGATGGTGGCGACAGTGAAGATTCAAGGGGTCATGTCATTGATGCCTTGCAAACAGGTAATGCAGCATATGGCAAGCGTTTATCTATGAATCAAAAATTATGATGAAAAGTAAGAAAAAGGGCAGTGACAGGCTTCTCAAGCAGGTTAACAATCGAAACACTAAATGTAAATATTAGAACAACGTTCACAAATTAATTGCGAATATACGAGTGCTATGTGCTGAAAAGAGAGCCGGAAACGCGGAAGTGAATAATGAGATTGCTTCAATAATCGAGGAGTCGGCAAAAATTTGATATACTGTGATGTTGGAGCCTGATGCTTTCATGTAACATATGAATTAATTAAGGATATAATTTAAATTTGATGATATTGTAATAGATAGTTTTATTTAAAATTATATGTATATACTTATACATATCTCTGTAAGATTTAACTTTATAATATTAACTAAATAAAAATTGATAATTATGTCAAACTATATATGTTTATTTCCGTGAAAATTTAACTTTATATAATATTAATGGAAAAATGAAAATTTACCAGAGATGGTTATCGTAGATACACCTCCTTTGGAGGGTGGTATAAATAAATGATTGAGGCAAGATGATGCAAGCCTAATGGTTGATAGATGCCATTCGCATGGGTGATGAGGTCGCCCTATAAATTATTGAAATAAAATAGTTAGAATAAAATGATTCTTGAATCTTTTTAGCACTATTTATAAAGGTAGACCTGGTTACTAGCCTAGATCGTACCCTATGTCGATGTAGCATTCCCTACTTACGGAATCGACACCATACCGGTCAGTGTTGGCG
>JAHWXV010921924.1:0-10372 GCA_024586415.1 Phrixothrix hirtus | reverse complement strand
AGCTAAAAAAGAATAGACACAAGGAATTAATTTATATGACCGATAAAAAAGGGAAACAGCTCTTACCGTTACAATCAAATTGATAACGCCTGATTCTACAGCGAAAGAATAAATTGGACTCTTGCACGTTATTACATTAACAGCTGAAGGACAAGTGCGCGATAAGAATAAAGTATTTCTAACCACATGAAATTTTTAAAAAACGAAACTGTTCCCAAATTCCATCACAGGATAGCAGCACCTAATGGGTAAACGAATTAACTTTAACCAATTCACTAATAACATTTATTAATTGGTATCGATCTTCATCCCTGGAATCCTATTATACGAAAATTAATTATTTACTAACATATATCCCAAAAATATTCGAAACGCAATCTTAAATAGTTATATACAGGGCGTACTAAATGTACATACTAAAATTAATACCAAAACAAACTAAAGTCAAAGGTGAGACCGTGACAAAATATCTAAAAATGACAAAAATAAAGTGGTATTTCCGGTTATTCGATTTTAACCAAAGTTTTGATTTTGCATACAAAGGTGATTATGATGTCAAATATAAATTTTCATTTAGTTAGTGCTATTAGTGTCATGGTTATTGATTCAGAGTTAACAGTGAAAGTACTTCCGGTTATTCAATTTACAGAAAATTTTCTGAGTAACTGCCTACATTATATGAAAGGATCTTAAATGCTTAAGAAATACAATAAATTTTTAAAAAATCGTTCTAGGCGATTTCGAAAAAATCTCGAAAAACGAAAAATTCGGAAAATATCTAAAAATGACAGAAATAAGGTGGTACTTCTGGTTATTGGATTTCAACCAAATTCTTGATTTAGCACACTAAGGTGATTGTGACCTTAAATATAAATTTTCATTTAACTAGGGCTTTTAGTTTCACGGTTATTTTATTCAAACTTAACAGCGAAAGTACTTCTGGTTACTCGACTTACGGAACATTTTGTGAAAAATCGCCTAGATTATATGAAAGGGCATTAAATTTCTAAGAAATATAGTAATTTTTAAAAAAATCATTAGAGCCGATTTTGAAAAAATCTCAAAAAACCAAAAAATGACAAGAGTAAAGTGGCATTTCCGATTTTAGTGAAATTGTTGCAGTCGCATGCGATGATAGAAACTCTAATATAAAATTTTGTTTTTCGAGGACTTATGGTTTTTGAGTTATTATGTTCACACACAGACCAATTTTTAAAAACATGATTTTCGTACTCAGGAGACCGAAAACGTGTATTTCCACTAAAATTTCAACATTGAAGATTTTGGTCGAAAACAATACTTTCTCTTTTACCTATATTTCAAACAGGGTAAGACAAAGTAAAAAACTATTTCATTCAACATTTTTTCTGCGATAATGTTGAAAAGTTAAGTTTGCACATTAATGCAATACATCTAATAATTATAAATTTGATAAAACAATTCTAAATAAACTTTTATGTAAAAATCTACTGTTATCAAAACAATTATCTCTTAATTTTTATTGATAATCTTTCAATTGCTTAATCATTAGTTTGTAACATTGTAACGGTGCATTTAAATGAATAACAAATTGTATTATAATTTAGTCCGTTATCATAAATGCTAATGAACAATCTCTATCATCAATTTACTAATGCCTCCACATATCCTCCATCTCTGTTCATACATGTAACTGTTCTATCACAAAATTCTCTTAAGACATTCCTAACCATACAGGGAGTTCTTGTACGAACCGCTTTTGTAATTATTTTCTCTAAATTGTCAATATCTTGAAATGCCCGTTGAAGGTATACCTTTTGTTTTAAGTAACCCCACAAAAAAAAATCAAGCGGGATTAAATCTGGAGACCGCGGAGGCCAAAGAATTTTCGAATAATGTTGAATAACTCGTCCATTGAAAATATTTTCAATGTATTGACGTATATCTAATCTGCTGTGACATGGAGCACCATCATGCTGGAAACATATCTGCTGATGTTCAAATAGGGGAAGGTTGTCAAGAAAATCACTTATTTCTCAGAAAAAAAAGGTCCAATGATTTGATTTTTATAAATTCCACACCACATTTGTTTTGAACAAATACTGATCCTGAGTTTTCAATGTAAAATGTGGATTCGTATCACTCACCAACTGCAGTTTTGGCTAGAAACTGTCCCATTTGATGAGAATGTTGCTTCATCCGAAACAATAATACATCTTGACATAAATGGGTTATCTTCCAAGTTTCCCTGTATGTCACAACAGAATTCAAATCATCTTATCATTATCTCCTGGTTTTAAGGTATGAATCTTTTGAGGTTTGTAAGGATGATATTTATTATATTATTAGCACAATCTCAATTTTCTCTTCCAAACTTAATGTTGCTGAAATTTCTACCTTTTCATAAACAAATACGTTTGTCAAATATGAAACTTTACAATACGGATCTCTAAAAACTATGAAAAAATACTGTTAGACTGCCTAAAAACAAGTGTTTATACCATGCTACTTTTTAAAATACAATTATTAATGTTTTTTTTGAATTTTCGATGTTTTGACAATTCTCACAGCACAGTTTAAATGTCACTTTTAATAAATGTCAGTGCATCCTAGATTAATTATGCATTAATGTGCAAACTTAACTTACCAACATTATTACAGAAAAAATGTCAAACGAAATAGTTTTTTAATGTAAATAAACAATGTTGAATATTTGAAAGTTATTTTTAATTCTAAACATCTTCACTTTATAATATTTTTCGATATTGTCAAAAATAAAGATACTTTACTCTTGAACAAAAACCACATTTTTTAACAAACCTCATATACGACTAATAAAATTTGATATCTGATGATTGCATTTTAGGTTTTAGACCATGCAGAACTTTTTATAAAGAATAACTTTTTTCCGTAAAATTAACATTAAACAAGTTTCCCATATGCCACCAACTTACGTAGACACACTGTATATCTAGCGTTACATTTTCTATATCAGTAATCTATAGATTTTAGTATATTATTGTAACAAAATTAGAAATAATAAAAACTCAATGGAAGCTTCTGGAACAATCCAGAAGGTTCCTTATAATTGAGACAGATGATGTAATACAAATGACTCATTGCAGTACCTGATATCAATTAAATTCAAAGTCAGCAAAGAATTATAGCATTGCAATTTATTGCATCATTATTATGATTGATTTTATTTTTTAATAATTTAGAGTTTCCTTAATGTTCTGGACCTTTTTCCTTTCTATATAAATAGCAGATTAAATTCCCTTAGTTTTAGTTTTAATTAGAATCTTGTCCTGTTAGTCACTGATATACATAAACAGAAATATAAATGTTTGTTGTTAGTATATTGTGAAATAAATATTTAAATAAGTAAGTGTATATAAATAATCCTAATCTTAGTGAATATAAATAAAGATTTTAAAACAATTGACTAGTTTTGTTACATTGATGTAAGATGTCTGATTGTTTTTAAAAGTTGAACGCACAGACTATTATTAATTAAAAGCTAGTATTAATTGTTTTTATATACCAGTGACAAGAAGCACCAAAGAACAAAATGTCGAGGCATTGATAGAAATGTTGCAAAAGATGCAGGATAAAATGCATTCCAATCAAGAAAAAATAGAATCCAATCAAACTAAATTACAAGAAAAAATGGAGTCCAATCAACATAAATTGCAAAACGAAATTACTAACAAATTAAAGGAATAAATGTTATTGATTAATGCAAGGCAAAGTAAAATACAACAATTAATGCAAATCAAAATAGACTACAAGATGAATTTAAATTAGGCCAAAACGGATTATACGAAGAATTTAAATTAAGCCAGGCTAAATTACAGGAAGAAATTAAATCAAGTCAAATCAAATTAATGAGATGGCAACAACATATGAGGAAGTAACTAAGAAGTGTGATGAACTATATCAAAAGTCTATTTTCCTTACCGTAAATAAAGAAGTCAGCATGCCTAAGGAGGTAGTGGCTTCTATTCCTCATGAATAACTAACAGAAGTGAATGTCCAGCAAGTTGAACACTTGTCTGTTATTTAAAATGGCATGCCAAGTACTAGAAGACACATTAAAACACACATGTATAATGAGAAAACATCTTGGGGCAATTACCATAAACAATTTGTGGCAACTGCAACATCGAATGGATGGATCATTGATGAAAAGGCAACTTCCTTAATAGTAGCTCTACATGAGGATGCTTTAGACATTCTACAAACAATACCGGATGATTTACAGAACCACTTCGATTACCTTGTTTCATGACTGAAAATGCGATATGGAGATAAACATCTGCAACAGGTCTACTGTGCCCAGTTAAGAAATCATGTACAGAAACTTAGAGAGAACTCCCAGGATCGAAACTGAAATTGCACAGCTCTAGAAAGTTTTATTGAACAAATTGGAGTGCAAATATTTGTAGACAGTCTTCGGGATTCCGATACACAACAGACATTTAGATTAGCTCATCCATGTGACATGCTAGTGCATTGGCTCATGCACTGGAATTTGAAGTTGCCAAACAAGCATCAAAGGGCCATGTTTGTGTGCGAACCATTGAGGAAGATAAAACTAGTGCCGATAGAAGAAAGAGTATTACGAATAATTAGAGCCAAAAGACCAACAGGACATAAACTATGATGCTGGAAGTGTGGTAAATGCGGACATCTACAGAAGAATGGTCAAGAGGCTATGAGCAATCCCACCAATAACACAAAGCACCAGGAAAACTAGAAAGGTTCGATGTGAAGGGACAAATATTGATCTTTGCTAGCCATGTCGCAGAAGTCACCATCCAAGTAGCATTGTTAAAACATAAACCAGATAGTCTTTACATTAACCCGTAACTCTAACCTCTAATATACAATTGGTGGCTATACTTCCACTTTTAGAATTATAGCTTTATTGCTCCTGATACTTTCAAATGTTATATTTTCAGTATGAGTATAACGTTAGGTTAGAGAAAAGTGGCTGTTCATTTAGCTATATTATAGGTGTCTAATAGACTACTGTGTACTATTGATGACACTTTTCTTAATTAATATTTGTTATAATGGATTCTCAACCTAAACCTTCAAAACGTGTTCAATATGGCGAAATGGAATTTAACGACTATAATAGACTGGATGAATGAGTGTACTTTAGGTGATAGTGATATGGACAATTGTGATGGTGATTATGCTGTTCATAGTAACCATGAAAGCGATTCGGAAATTGATTGTGAAGAGAATGAAGACAATCTAGGAACTACCACTAAAAATGTCAACTTAGATTCTACAATTCATGATAAAAAAAGCCATTATGGTAAAAATAATTACAAATGGTTTACCAAACCTTATATAAGTAGAAGCCGCATAATGAAACATAATATTGTTGTTCAATTACCTAGGTTACGTCCTATAGTTAAGCAGTCGCTTCAAGATAATTTTAAAGCAACCACCGCGTGGGACCTTCTCTTTCAAGAAGATATGTTAAAATCAATAGTTCATTGGACAA
This sequence comes from Phrixothrix hirtus, assembly GCA_024586415.1. Taxonomy (NCBI): domain Eukaryota; kingdom Metazoa; phylum Arthropoda; class Insecta; order Coleoptera; family Phengodidae; genus Phrixothrix; species Phrixothrix hirtus. The sequence continues at coordinate 4,872 of JAHWXV010921924.1, read as the reverse complement.
ATATGAAAATTAAAAATCAACGAGAAAATTATTCCCAAGAAAACACGTCGTGGATTCAAAATGTAAATGATATAGAACTAAAAGCATTTTTAGAGCTTTTGATGTACACATCAATAGTTAAATCGAACCATGAAAAAATGGAACTGGCAGGGATGTGTTTTGGTGTGTTATGTCTCAGAAGTGATTTGCATTTTTATTGACTAACCTGAGATTTGATAATTCAACAGATCTTAAAGAACGTCAAAAGGAAGATCCTGCTCTAGCTGTTTTGCAACTATTTTCTAGATTTGTGCAAAACTGCCAAGCTGCATACTGTTTAGGCACATCAACCTGTGTAGATGAAATGTTAATTCCATTTAGAGGCCGGTGTAGATTTAAAATGTATATGCCGAATGAACCGGCAAGGTACGGCTTAAAAGTTGTATGTCTGATAGATGCTAGAAATCATTACTTCTACAATGGTTACATTTATACTGGCTGCGATTCAGATGGTGTAGGTCTTCCTGATGCCGATAAAAGGTTTAGTAAACCGACACAGTCAGTGTTGCGATTGTGTCAATGAATTTATGGAACAAACAAAAATGTTACAGCAGATAATTGGTTCTCTTCTATAGAACTAATTGAACTTTTGCTGGCAAGAAATGTAAATAGATATATAGGGACATTAAAAAAAATAAGAAGGAAATCCCAAAGCAGTTTTTACCTTCAAAAATAAAAGAAGTGGGGTCACTTTGTATGGATTTACCAAACAAATTACTTTGATTTCTCATGGCCCAAAAAAAGGCAAAGCAGTTATATTGGCTTTCTCCATGCATCACAGTCAATGTAACGATAATAGAAAGCCAGAGATAATATGTTATTACAATTTAACTAAAGGTGGGGTGGATGCGCTAGATGTAAAATGTTCAAATTTTTGTTGCAGTAGAACTCAAAGATGACCAATGGCAATTTTTTCCAAATTTTAAACATCGATGCTTCCAATGCCTATATTTCATACAAATCTGCTAAAAATGCCCCAGAGATTTCGACGAGCCAGTTCCTAAAAATGAAGAAGAACGACTTTTCATAAGAAAACTTACAAACGACCTGTTTGTCTTCAATGTACACATAAAATGTGTAAGGAGTGCAAAAATTTAATGTAAACTGGGGACCGTTGTTTTTAAGTTTCCTTTGAGTTTTTTATTTTTTTTCTAAATTTGAAATTGTTTAACATTTAAATATCTAGAGAATAGCGTTTTATTTTGTAATTTATATTTAGTTTCTATAAATTGTGTGAATTTTTAGAATGGCGATTGTTGTGCACTTTTTTTAAATTAAAATGGTTTTTATTTATAAATATTACCTATTTATAACTTTTGTTGGCCCTGTAGTAATGTATAACATCCAAGAAAGCTTTTCAATCAAAAATTACAAAATCTGTTATTAAGCATGTGTTATTAATAAATTGTCTGCCAGACCACCTTGTTGTTCCTAAAACGGTAATGTACCACTTAAGGGTTAATGGAACAATTCCAGGGAAGCAAAATACTGTTGGATGCAGGAGCAACAAAGACAATAGTGAAACCAAACATTGTTCAGAATGGAAGATAAACTGCCTTCACAGCGATGATTATGTACAGAAAACCGTGTAATTGTTTATGAGAAATTATTACAGATATTGAGATTGGTTGTAGGAAGTGTACACATTGCATGCTAGTATGGATATAATGTCTGAGTTTGGCTCTGCCTTAGACTTGTAGAATCACATCATATGAATTGATAACAAAGAGATACCCATTAATCAACGAAATGACGATGCAATAAAAGTAATACTAGCAGAATAAGTGACATTACCACCAAGCAGCGAAACAATAGTTATGGGCCAACCAGATGGAGACTTCTGGGTAGGACGAATAGGAATTTTAGAAACTTGCAACATAAATATTGGTAGTGGTATTCTAGCTGGAAGAGTGTTGATCAAGGCCAAGGAAACAACACCTGTTTGCTTGATGAATGTCAATAGCTTTCAAATGATTCTAAAGAAGATCACTAAAACTGTAATATGTTGCACAAAACCAGTAAGAAGATTTTGTCCATAAAAAATTTATCTAAACTGTATGCCACACTCGAATTCTTGGACAATGGTTTAATCCATGAGCAAAAAAATAAAGCCAGCCAATTGATCCAACAATATGACATATTTGCGATGGATGATGGTTTGAAAGGAAGAATAAATGTTGTGATGCACAAAATAAATACTGGTGATGCCCAGCCAATACATCAACAACCAAAGAAACTGTCTTTATCCAAATGAGAGGAAGCCAATAGATAATCAAGATAATCAAGGACATGGGCTGAGAAGGGATAATAGAGCCATGATGATAGCACTCGATTCTGTGTGGATTACCATCATTTAAATAATGTGACCAAAAATGACAGCTGTCCTCTACCCAGAATTCATCCAAATGGTTTTTGACTCTGGACATAAAAATTGGATATTGGCAAATTAGTATGGAGGCTAAACATCGGGAAAAGACAACATTTTCCATTGAATCTGGTCTCTGGCAATTCACCATGATGCCTTTTGGCTTGCGCAATGCACCAGCAACATTTGAAAGGCTAATAGAATTGATCCTAAGGGGGTTGTCTTGGCAAATATGTCTAGTATACTTGGACGATGCCATAGTTACTGAAAAGACCTTCGACGGACACCTGTTTCGAATAAGTGTTTCAAAGACTGAAGTGCACATCTACAACTTAGTCCAAAAAAGTGCAACTTGTTTCAAAACAAAGTGAAATACTTGGGTCAAGTGGTCTCTGAAAAGGGTGTGGCAGCTAACCCATAGAAAATTAAGTCTGTACGAGAATGACCACAGCCAAAAGATAAACATGAATTATAAAGCTTCTTGGGGTTATGCACTTATTAACGTCGATTTCTCTGTGGATTTGCAAACATCACAAAACCATTTACAAAACTTACTGAAGAAGACCATTCATACTTATGGAGCAATACCTGCCAGGAGTCATTTGAAAAACTAAAATGACATTGATAATGCTACCTATAGTCAGTTACTCTAGAATAAAGGGAAGACTTGTCTAGATACCGATGCTAGCTACGTCGGCATTGGTACAGTGCTATTGCAAATCCAAGACTGACAAAAACGAGTAATTGGGTATTTTAACAAAGTGTTGTTCAAACCTGTAAGGAACTATTGTGTTATACGCAAAAAATTGCAACCACTGATAAAGGCTGTTGAACAAAACTTGTACGCCAAATTAATTGTAAAGATTGTAATGCCAATTATATAGGCCAAATGAAAAAATGCCTGAAAAATAGAGTACAATCAAACATTAAATTTAAAAAAGTAAGTACTGCTTTCATAAAACACAATATGGAAAAAAACCATCACTTTAATTTTAGTTACGATAGTATTAAAATTTTAAGACCAGGATGTAAATATTACAATCGGTTGTTTATGGAAATGTGTTGCATTAGATCTAATAAAAACACCACAAATCTGCAGATGGATATTGAAAATCTCAGTAAAATATATTATAAAATATTAAATTAAATACGTTAAGTATATCTATTTTTAACATTTTCCACAATTAGAATAAAACAATATTTAACATAGCATAAATATAGAGATTCTGTATACAACTAAAAAGTATACTGTATATTTTAGTAATAACTGTATAAAATTTGTAATACTTCTTTGGGAGAAAACACTACTACAGTAATAACTTCATAGTAATAAAAAATTTTGAAGAATAGTGAGCAGTACAAATAAAATTCTGTTTTTTCAAATTCGTTGAATGGTAAATTAATTAAATAGTGGTCAAAGTTTTAACTCAATTAATAATATTTGCAGATCATACGTTGCCTTGATATTTCCCTTATCCTATGCAAGGTATATGTGTGTATACTACAAACATGACTGTTAGTAACTAGTTTCCATTTGAGTAAGTTAGAAGTGAAGAATGACTGATAGACATTCTTATGATTTTTTTAGTATGCATTATGAATAAGCAACAAGTGAAAATGCCTGTCACGGTTCTTTATTTGAAAGCTCTTAATGTAAGTCAAATGGATAGTAAGAATTGTGAAGAAATGAGTACCATAGCGGCTGCTGGAACTACTACTACTGATAAGAGGAATGAAAAGGGAAATCATTATGCTAGTATTAACAGTTACCATCAGTTGAGGTGACTGACCAATTTTCAATTTATTTAAATGCTTCTTATACTTTATTAATTACAAATTAAAATAGCTGTTTTTTCTTTGTACTTATACTACATTAGTGAACATTTTAATACATATAAATGCTTAGAAATCTTTGAAAATCATTTAGTTGTTTTATATTTCAAATTTTACAGTTGATCCATTTTTACCCAATGGTTGGGGAAACTGCCCCTAATAAAGATTCTGAAAATAACATAGTGGATTAAACTCTCCCAAATAGATCTTCTTCAGAAAAAGTTTTCTTAAAGCTTCTATTTTCTCATGTTTTCATGTATTCTAATACACAAAAAGTAACAGAAAACTTAAAAAATGTATTATAAATTTGTTTCAAATGTATGAATAAATACATAACATAACAATAGAACTTGTGGCATAAAAAATCTGAAAATATGAACCAATTCAAATACATGAAGTTAAACAAAATGTATTTGTTGTATACTACCACCACCATAACAAACTGAAAAAATAAATCATACAGTTAATTTCAAGTTAAAGATGCATTTATAAAATGAAATAAAAGAAAAACTAAACAAAATTATCAAGTTCAGGTACACAATAAAAGCCTCATTTTAAGACCTATCGAGGATGGTTTATTTTTCTTATAATTTCTGCCCATTCATACTCCGAACTACCCTGGATGGCCATTTCCA
>JAHWXV010921849.1:0-13821 GCA_024586415.1 Phrixothrix hirtus | reverse complement strand
GTGTCTGTGAACACCATAGCTCAAAAACCAGACGTCCTAGAAAAACAAAATTTTATATTTGAGTTTCTATCCATCGTCGCACGCGATCGCAACATTTTCACTTGTCATTTTTTGGTTTTTGAGATTGTTTCAAAATTGGCTCTAACAATTTTTTTTAAATTTACTATTTCTTAGGAAGTCAATGCCCTTTCATATAATCTAGGCGGTTTTTCATAAAATTTTCCGTAAGTCGCATAATCGGAAGTACTATCACCGTTAAGTCTGAATAAAATAACTATGAAATTGAAATCTCTAGCTGAATGAATGATATTTTCCAAATTTTCGTTTTTCGCGATTTTGATCAAATCGGCTATAACTATTTTTTTAAAATTCTGTATTTGACTTAGCTACTTAATTCCATTTTTATATGAACTAAGCAGTTTCTCTAATAAATTTTCGAAAATCGAGTAACCGGAAGTACTCAAAGTATTAATTGTGAACGGCATATTTCTAAAACTAAACATTATATAAAAATAATATTTTATATTCGTTTTCTTTCTTCTGTACATGAGAGGTGAGGAATTTAGTTAAAATCGAATGACCGGAAATGCCACTTTATTCTTTCGATTTTTAAGGTTTATTGTGATTTCCTCGAAAATAGCTACACCAGTTTGTCACGGTCGCGCCTTGACATACCAATATTTATTCTGTCTTGTTTAGATTTGTTTTGGTACACTCTGTATATACCTGTGTATAATTTTTTAGTAATGAATAGGTATAGAATCTTTAGTATTAAATAACCAAAATTCGTTTTCGTGGGTGTTTAGATATGTTTATATTAATGAATAATAATTCTTTCAGTTATGTTAGTATTGAAAAAAACGGTTAGTTCTAATTAATTTGTATAGTTTAGAAGATTCATTTCATATAATTTATTTATCCAGTAAAGTATCGCTATCTAACGTTGAGGTTTGGAAATATAAAAATTCGTTTGCAACTTTAAATTCAATAGAATACAAGTTTCATATATTTTACTTTTTTGCTATGTTTTTGGGTTGAACTAAAACTTGTTGCTTTTCTTTACGAACGTTTTGACGCACAATGTGGAGTGCGCTTATTATTAAAAAGGCGTTATTCATATTTGATACAACGGTAAGCTGTAATTAATTCTTTATCTGATAAATAATTCGCTTTTGTTCTACTTTTTTTAGTTCAACTGATAGAATCTCGCACATCTGGTCGTAATTAACATCATGTAATGTATTGATTTCGGAAGATAGATATTATTCTAAGATGGTGATATAACGTACGCTACTCGTTAAGCCATTCATTATTCAGCTATACCAATAAATGGATCTCTTAAGGTCGTAAAAATTTAATTCTCGAATTAAGTGAGTATCTTCGTGTTCTCCGTAATATGTGCGTTGTTTAACATTCGCTTCTGTTGAAACAATATGGAACCGACTCCTTCATAACATAATATGCGAAATCAACTATTCAAATTACTACATAACTTTTAAATATTCTACTCTTCGATAATGAGTTATCCTACTTAGTGCTTACTGTACAGACTTTATCTGTAATTTCGAGCCATGTTCTGCCCAACATGTACTATGTCTGATAAGACGCAATAAATGGAAGTCCTACGTTAAATTTGCTTGTGTTTAAATATAAAATATTCTATAAATTTCATATAATGTAAACTAAATTAATTATTAACTTCATATTTAAATGTACCTTATTATGTAAAATAATTGCATTGATATTTGCTTGGTTTGCAAAAAATATACTTTAATTTCAGTGATAATCCATAGCTTTGCAATTATCGTCAGTTATAAGATTTAATTTACGATCTATCTAGAGCGTTACTTTAAATTGCTTTTAATATACAGGGTATACACAACGCATATATGTAATATAAATATATTTCTCTAGAGAAAGGATATTAACTGCTAACTCTTTTTATTCAAAATTAATTATTAATTATATCTAGTCTGCAATAGAATGGACTTATTTTAAATGATTTTTTTTGAGGTATCTTTGTTACGTGCATTGTTTAACTCGTCCATACGAATATTTCTTTACATTCAATTTTTATAAATTTACTTTAGATTTTTCTGACAGTCTTATTCTTAGGTCTCATTAAGTAATTAACTATAACTTCCAATGTTTTATATTGTTTTACCTTTTTGATTAACGAACGTATTGTTTACTGAAGCTTTTTTGTTGTGTAATCATTTTATTTATATTTAAGGAAATGTTATATCGCATATAGTAGTTACGAGGTCTCGACGGAATAGTCTAGATTAGCTTTGATCTATAAAAAGCATTTCATTAATCCTTGCACTTGCAAACGTGTCCTTAACTAGGATACTAAATACCGTTATTACTTTATTAGGTTTTTTTTGTATATGATTATGTTACATTATATATGTCTATTGTTGATGGTTTTGAACAAATTCCCGCTTATTTGTTAATATTGACTTGTACTAATTTATTATATCCTTTCTTTTTCTACCTTAAATTAATTTAGGTTCTCTTAGGTGTGATTACTTCGGATGCCGAGGATTAAGTACGAATATTTTTTTAGGTTTACATCCTGTCGTTCTAATGTATACCTGTTGCTGTTAATGAACGACTGACGCCTTACTTTTCCTGTTCTTTTCTTACTTTTTAGGAAAGCTTCGGTTTAATGTGAGTCACTGGAGTTTCACTGAAAAATATATTTTATTATTGGTTTTTTTATCATCATAGACTACACCATACCCCCCTTACTCTACCGCTTTGTTTCTGAGATAATTAACATGGCAAGTTTTTAAAACTTGCTACGGTTATTACGTCTTTATTGTCATTTTACGTGAACTTAACGGTTTCTCTGAAAAAGTGCCTTGAAACAAGTTATCAGAGAAAATTTCCGAAGTTAAACAACCTTTCACGTGTCCAGTAACTTGGATGGGTGAACGTTACAATTATCATTTCCAAAATTCATATATAGGTAAGAGAAAGTCATGTATTCTCTCATATAAGATTTTAGTTTTTTAGTTTGTGCTAATGTTTTTTTAGTTCAAAAGAACTTTTAGAATTGAGTTGCATCCGTAGGGCCTAACTAGAGCCAAGATATATTTATGACTCAGTGATAACTCAATTATCAGATAAAAATTATAACTTGCAGTGTTTCCCACACCTTCTAAATTAAACGAAATTGATATATTAACCAAGAAATGTATAGCAATTGTCCGTATATTAGGTGGTTATCTATTCTTACCACGAATATTCTCATTATAAATATCAAGTAAAAGGTTGAGGCATAAAAAGTTTTGCTCTCTCTCTCTCTCGGCCTCTCTATCTTTCTCTCTCTAATAATTATATACCTTATATCCACCACCAAGTGGTCTCAATTAATCAAAACTGTCAAACTAGTATATTTTATTTCCATTTTTGCGATAAGTTACCCAATGACTATCAGCCCTAGATTACTTATCTAAATTAACAATTCTGTTATCTCGTTGTAAATTAATTTTCACGCATAAAGACTCCTATGAAGTTTGAAATATATTGTGTTGAAAATGTTCTCAAGTTCACATCGGTTAATACTCTCCGAGGAAACTTTACAAGTTTTTAAAGCCGAATTCTAAGGAGTCAAGTACGTGAACTTGAAGTCTTATATAATTTCAAATAAAGACAACCCTTTCTTTCCTATAAAAACGCTTCTATCACTCTATTATATCTACTGCATTTATCTTGAAGCTTTTTTGCATCATTGAATCATTTAACGTCTTAGAAGTTCCAGTTCCAGTTAACGATTAGAGTGCAGAAATCGCGACGAATAATGGTATTAGCGGAATTATCCCGCCATATTTAAATAGCGGTGTGACAGAAAGCACCTGCGCTTTTTGTCTTCCGACTGACTCTTTAATTACGGTTCGAGCAACATTTAAATCTGTTTCTATTAAACTAAAAATACCCTTTCCGCTAACATTTCTATTTTTTCTTCCGCTCAGATCTAGCTTAATATTCTTCAGAATGATCGATTTAAATTTAATTATTTTTCTACCTCTGTTTTTCCTTATCTGCTTCAGCTTCTTACTGTTTTTTAACTTTTTAAACTCCAAGTCAGTTTTTCGTTTTACCTATATAATTCCAGCAACCGGTAACTTCAACGCAAGTGTAAGGCATTGTAATATATTACTGATATGTTTGACAATGTTGTGTCGCTACTATTTAACAAGGTGTCTAAATTATATCTAACGCAACTGTCAAACATTTTGAAACTAGATTAGAGATCAATTACGTCTTATTATTACTATGCCAATCGCGATAGTAGCTAGAACAATTACGGCTTATTATTACTATGCAAATTGTTTTAATAACTAGATTACATACGTCTTCTTATTATTACTTTGCAATTGCATGCACCATTTTCTAATTTTACTGCGTCAAATTGTCATCGGTGCGTCATTTTCAAAGTTTTTTTGATCGTTCAATTGGCTGCGTGCCATTTACCGATTTGTTTAATATATGCATACATGTAACAACAATACACACCCAAAACTGTAATTACGAGTTCATTGTTACTACTTGGCGACCATCTTTTGCTTAGACGCGCCTACTTATACACGTGCTCCACTCTCGCCTAAACAAAATCCATGCCCGTGCATACACATTTCCCCTTGTTCGAGCTCACTATAATTAAAATAAGAAAGACTACTCACTATTCGTTATCCCTTTCACACACATACCACACACCTATATACTTCGCACTCGCTCACTCCATTACATTCACACTGCAACGTACTTCAGAAAACTATCAAGGGGGTGAAAAATCATACTTCTCCTCTTACGTCCCTGCAGCCTCATCACCGCGCCAATAACTATTTAGATGATTATCCGTTATACTACTACTCTTCACAATTATCCTAGGTACAGTAACAGCAAAAATACACTACCATTTTCAAGTGTAAATTATTTTCAATGAATGCGGCAGTTACTCCTTCAATGCATAGTGAGGAGGGACGTTTAAGGTGTACGCGAATATACACCTAAATGTAATAATGGAATTTTGACTATGAATTTATAACAGTACCTAAAATTAGACGCAAGTATACCATGCATTTAATGTAATACAATACTTTCTTCCAAAGTGAGACTATGTATGGTACTTACGCGTAAAAAAACGATTGATAGCACAACATTTACAGTAATATGTAAATATCTTTTTAAATTTCAAGATTAGACATGAATTAGTAAAAGCTGCTTATATATTAGTATCCCTGAAGTGAAACCTTAGATTCATAAAATTATAAAAATTTTAATTTAAAAGACAGGAGGTTTAAGAACTTAATTTTTTTATACGACCTTGCCATATATTTAATACCACTTATGTTAATGTCCATCGGAATGTTGCGAAACAAAAGGTACGTTGGTAATTATTCCATCAATGTTTACTATATTTATTTTAAGTAATTCTACCGCACGCTTCCATTGTATTATATTAAAAGTAATAAAGATAAATCAACCATAATAAGTAACAACACAATTATGTGCTATTATGTTTAAATTATAACATATCTATTAAGTATTTAAGAAATTTCTTAACCTTGTAAAATAATTTATTGATGTAACTTTTGCCAAAGAATCTCGACTAAACATTGTGCTAAGCATTTAAGAAATTACGCTAACTGTATAAAAATTAATTTTTATAGCAATTAAATTTACTTTCGACATAACAAAAAGCGACATTAATTTAAATGTTATTTGAACACATTTATGTTGTCCAACCTAACATCTAACCTTAGTACATTACTTTCTTGGCTGCTTCTAAAATACTGTCCTACGCAACCTGCCCTAATTGGACATTTAAACAATTGCTTGATAATTAACTGTGAATGCACTTCGCCTAAAAGTCTTTTATCGATACCTGACAAATTAGATGGGGAAATGGAGTGGGTTAGTTCAACCATAGATGATACTACCCTTAGAAATAACAAAAGACGTGTAAATCGACAGGAGCTATTAATTAAAAAGACGCCACAGATTAATTATCTGTCTTAATAGTAATTTTTGATTGACCTAATTTTACATAAATCATAACTCCCAAAGATACGTACGTACTCTATCAGTCAATCACAGCTACAGTTTACAATTTTTATTCTTGATACTTATTTATGTCTAATTCTTATCTAAGTACACTTCTTGAGTGTGAAATTTTTTCTACATCAATGTAATTGTGAAAGTTCATAGGTAATAGGTAATTTACCGAAACATTATCTATATTGTATCCACAAAAATTTGTTATAATAATTATAAAAGCAGAAGATGAAAATTACTACCTCGAAACATTTAACGCTTCAAAATTTAAAGCCATTAACAGACCAAGCAGAAGTATTTAATTCAGGTTTAATTTATGATTTGTTTTATGATAACAAGAATAGGTAAACAGATAAGGTGAAATATTTGTAACAATATTGCTTGCATTTAAAATAATTAACAAATATTAAAGCATAAATTCTAAGAAAACCGTGAATTCGTAATAATGAAGTGAGGCTGTAAGAAAACACATAGGTAAAAAATAATAGCAGCTACACAAAACAGGCCATAAATAATTAAGTAATTAAAATTACAGGTTTGTTAAAATAAAGCAATCAAACCGAAAAATTAGCCAGATTATTATTACTTTTTAATATCATAGCTTACAATATAAAAATAAATTAATAGGCATAATCTTAGTTACAAATTTTTATAAAAATAAACAAATTACAATTTATTTAATAAGAATTGAAAGTTAACAAATAACTGCGTTGCAACCATCTTGAAATAGATTAAAAGTATTTTCTTTATCTAGGTATACAAGTGATAAATAAAATTAGCGAAAAAACTTTGATCAAATATGCTGCTTAGTTTCGTACAGCAATATTCAAAATAAATCATTAATCAACAACTAACTTAATTCATAATTCTTGATTCACTTCGAAATAAATGATTAATTGCGATATATAATGAAAAAGCCGCCTATTAGTATAGACTATGATGTAAATATAAGAATGTCGCAAATCTCTTCTATGAAAAGGCGTGTAGTTTAAATTCTAAACAAATGGAAATACGCATAGGTGAAAAGCTCTTCAAGTGTAAATGTTTAACAACTCTAACACTGACAAGGCTAGTTAGTCAACAAAAATCGCATAACTTAACAAAATTGTAGGTAAGGGTCACTCGTATATCGCGATTTCACTCTTGTTTGAGATCATCAGATCATTATTACACTTAAGTAGAATTTACATTTTCGAATGGGACGGCCTAGTCTATCTTGTACAGATGATTTCAAATCAGAGTGACATCGCGGTATACGAGTACCTTTGGCGCGCTATTTAAAAATACAAATCTTTATTCGCTTGTTGACAATTTTTTAAGTTATGCGATTTTGTGGTGACTAGCTTTTCAAGTATTCAAATTATTAAAAATTTTCACTTGCAAAACTTTTTACTTATACACATTACTATTTATTTACGATTTAAACTACGAATGATTATTGATGCAGAATAAAGCAATTTAGACTTACGACATGCACCACTTATATTGTGAGCCTACTAATAAAGAAACAGTAATTCATCTTTGTATTCTTTCGAAATAATTGTCAAAACATTTTTTCCATTCTGTTTGAGACATCTTTAAAGCATAGTTTTTGAACGCATTGGCGGCTTCTTCTCCCGACGAAAACTGTTGTCCACGCAATTTATTCTTGATGTTCGGGAACAAAAAAAAAGTCATTTGGCGCCAAATCAGGACTGTACGGCGGATAACCCATTAATTTAATTGTTTGAGTGTTCAAATAATCTGTTGTTAATCGAGATGTTGAAAACTCGCATTGTAGTGATGCAGAATGATCCTACAGCGCTTGTTTGTTTTTCTTATTTCCCTGAAGACATCCGGCAAACTAATGGTGGTGTATCATTCAGAAGTGATCATTTTACGTTCGTGTAAAGCCAATGTTGCCAAATGATCAGTTTTTCCGAAAAACTGGCTACCATTTGTTTCGAAGTGCTTCGAGTGCAAACAACTTTTGTTGGGTTTTGTTCATCTTGAAACACCCACAGAGTCGACTATTGTTTACTTTCCAGCTCATACGCATATATCCATAATTCTTCGCCAGTTACAATATTATATACGTCTTTTGAAGCATCGCCATTGTATTTCGTAAGCATTTGCTTGCACCAATCAATACGGGCATCTTTTTCAGATGTTCTCAAATTATGTGGGATCCAACGAGAACAAACCTTTTACACGGCTAAATGTTCATGCATTATTTTATATATGCTAGTCAAACTAATGCATAAAGTTGCCTCAATCTCACAGTTATCAGTTTTTGCACAGCATGAATGTTTTCTGGCACAAAAACTGATTTTGGACGACCTTCACGACTTTGGTCGGTGAGCGAACGGCAGCTACGATTAAACTTGCTATGCCAACGTTTCACAGTGACAAAGGATCGGGCTTCATCGCCAAAAGTGGAAGTAAGTTGAGCCATACACTCTTGACTAGATAATCCACGTTGAAAGTCGTAATAAATCATTGTACGAAAATTTCCACGAGTTAATTCCATTTCTACGCTGAGGCACAATTTTCAAGTCACTATAAACACCACTAATCACGTCCAAATGTCAAAATCTTCTCAATAAGATTATATTCAAAAATGTCAAACTTTCCATTGCAAATGTTAGATGGCGTCTTACACGCGCAGTGTTGCCAAGACTTACAATATAAATAGTACCCCTTGTGTGTACCATTTCCTCCTAACTTTTATTTAATATAATTATTGAACTAGGATATATGCCGTATTGCTAAGGTCGAGGGAATCAACCGTCATTTTATTTTTTGTGATCTGTAAAACCTCTGTCTGGGTATTATTACTTTCTACAATGATTTAGGAGCTAGACTTATTTATCTTACCTAGATTTTCTATTGTAGAACATTTTATTTTGCGAGCTTTTACCAGTAGCAACAATTGACAAATATTTTAGCTGCCAAAACTAATATATTGAATAAAATACTAGAAATGTCTATAGAAAAAATTTTGCTATTTATCTAAATTATCTAGATTTGCGTAACACACGCTTGTTTTGGAACAATTAATACCTTTCTTCATGACAAGGGATTTCTGAGAAAACAATCAAGTGCGCGTAACCCCCATTTTATGGGATTTTTTTAACTTTCAGAACTCGTTATAGAGAGTTTTCACTAATATTACAAACAAATTGAATACATTTTAATTAGATAATAAAATGCTATTAATCCGTTTAAGTTTATATAGTTCCCGCTTCATATTACACTAGCAGTATTAACTATTTTTAAAATCCGTTTACTGACTTATTTTCCTTTTGTTATTTTATAGGTAAGATATGTTTTCTTTGAGTTTCTAATTTATTTTAATTACACCCAAACAGCTTGCTGATGCCAAGTTCTTTGCTTGACTGGAAATATTTATGTAATTTTGATTTACTTTCGTAGTAACCTGTATTAGTGATAATGGTCGTTATTATTTCTATTTCTATTTTGATGTGAATTAAACATAGTTTTGAATATTTAATTTTATATTATTATTGTTACAATATTACCTAGGTAATTTCAAATATGCACGCAATTTTAGAATATCTTATAATATACAGGCTGTCTCTAAAAACTTTATTAATATGTTTGTCCAAAATTTACGACGCGCTTACACTAGGTATTACACATAGTTACACAATTCAGCCAACCATGTCTAAAACTGCTAAGTTGCTATTGCCATTACTTATGGTGTTAGAGAAAAGCAGTGAAGAATTTAGTTCATGGGTGGAAAGCAGCTTCCCGCAATATATCAATATTAATCTAGCAACTAGTTAGAACTTAGACTTTATTGATATAAAAAAAAAGCAAAAGAACAGGTCGTCGTATTTAAACGGAGAATGGTTTAATATATCTCGGCGACGCGTTGTATTGATATCGACGGAGTGAGTTCTGCCCCCTCGTAGCTCTCATCTCCCTTTCAACTTTTGAATGCGTCAGCTTAAGTAAACCTTGGAACATAGGCACGACCGCGTCGCTTGCGAGCGCAGTGGTGTTCGTAATATTGCAGCGGGGGACTCAAACAGGTGTTCAAGGAAGCGGCCCCTGGATGTGCCCGTAACCTTTACAATTCGGTACGACAATACGTCGCGATGCCTCGCGTCGTTTGCAGATCGCTACCTAGCAATGTATCTGCAGGTGATGGGACGTTCAGCGGTTATAGGAATTTACAATTCAGAGTAGCTGCGTTTCCGCTGTCGATACAAGTCGAGACGCAGCATCGCTGGCAACTTATTTACGTTCGTCCAAGGATCATTTGTTTACAGATTCGAAATTAACAACACCAATGGTACTCGGTTACTAAAGGACCACTCAGGTTGAGACGGTTCGACCTGCCTGCCTACCAACGCAGTTCAGTTCTAATTCTTAAAGTCTGCAAATGAGAAACTTGTCTTAGATCTACTAAGCTGATTCCAAGAGATCTTTGTTTGAAACAGCGCTCAGGATTTCGTAGCTACAAAGGACTGACAAAGCGTAACGTAAATATCGCTATAATTTTTAATACAAAAATGCTTGAGTAAATTTTTAATCTATTTAAGCGTAATATGGAATTGTCATTTTAACCTCAATATAAACAAAATGAAACTTTATGATGTAATATTAAGGGTAATAAGTAATGAAATATCATGAATGAAATTCGAAATTTCGAAGGCCCTTTCCCCCCTTTATAAAAAGAATATAATAGGAAATATTTCGGAGAAGCTTTCTTTGGTCTGGTATGGTTTACACAGAATATAGCTCTGTGAAGAGTCTCATACGAAGACTGCCTTTTGCTTTGGAAATGCAGTCTTTTTATAGTTAACTGCTTACATTCTTTCGTTATTCTGTGAATATGATCGGTGACGGTTTTCTCGGTCTAATATTGTATCGGTATTGATAACAATGCATTGTCATGTATTTGTATATTACATTGCCTAACATGACGCAATATTACGTAATTTTGATTAATGACTTTACATTAATTAATTCTTAGTTAGATCTTCTTAGATTTTTTCTGTTTTAGTTTTAGAGGTTATCAACAAAATCTAGATTTAATTAGGGCTGTTATTGTCAAGTTGCATATTGCGTAATGTCATGCCATATTTGTTTTAATTAATATTCTTAAATTCTATTTTGTACAAGGTTTATCGGTACGTTTACTTAGTTTAATGGGCCAATAATTATTGATACAATTATTTTATATAAAAATAAATTAAAATCACTCACTCCTGTCCAATTTTAAAGCACTCTTAAAATTTAATTTGTCTTTACAACTGTCTTAATTACTAAGCTTACGGAACGTTTCACATTATCACTAAGTTTCCCGAGAAACGTTACAACTTAAGTTAGTGATACGTAAGTATTGTTATTGGATTTCAGGAGTAGGCATTACCCTGCATAACCCGAAAATAAGCAAATCCATCTAAAGGCAATACCTACAGGTACAAACAACCGGCGAAATAAAACCTTTATATGTGTTTGAGTTTACGGTGTTATTATTACATGCTGCTATTAATTTACATAAGGATAACACTATTTTGAAATTGCGGTTTTGAAATCCCTAAGTCTTATTTTGTTGTGTAGAAATTCTGTAATACGAGATTATGAAATAACCCTTAATTTGGAGTTGGAAGAGTGGTTTTACTGTAATTTCAAAAAAATTATATTGATAGATATAAAAGTACGTAAGAAACTAGATGGAGTGTTAATTTATACTATTTTAATACCAGCTTTAGTTTTTTAGTTATTTGGCGAAAAACAAAAAACGCGAAACTGAGGGTCATTTTCGCTCCCTAAACAGACTTTATATCATATATTAAAAATCTGCTGTGAGACAACACACAACTTTGTCTTACGTTTTATAGGTATGCAAATAATTTCCAAAAATTATTAAAATAGAATTTACGCTTATTTTAGGAGTAATAATTGGAACGGTTCACCTATCCAAGTTACTAGTCACGCCATATGGTTCTTAACTCCGAAGATTTTCTTCGATACCTTGCTTCAGTAAATTTTATCAGGGAAATAAATTACTTCGCGTAATTATAGGTGTAAGAAACGTGGAAAATTTAAAAAGAAATCTTTAGAGCCGTTTCCGAGAAATCTCAGAAACCCAAAAGCATAGTGACACTTCCGGCCATCTCATTTTAATCAAAATGCTGCAATTGTATGTCCGGATGCTATAAACTTTAATTTTTGTTTATCTATGTCTTTTCGTTTTCGAAATATCTTGGTCACACACAGACATACGCGCGCGCATAGGCCAATTTCCAAAAACAGGCGCGGAAAATGAAACAATATGGGAAAACACAATAGAACAAGAAGAAGAGAGTATCAACTCATCTCTCCAAAAAAAAGTATTAAAAGATATTACAGAAAACATAAATTCAAGAAAATCTCCATGGTTTGATTTAATAATTGGAGAAGTGCTAAAAGATTTCAAAAAGAGCCATAATAAAATTAACAAATTTGATCAATGCGCAGCTTAGATTAAGATATGTACCTAGCTAATGGAAAATTCTGGAAAATAATTATGATTCCGAAACCTGGAAAGCGCCTCATGAAAAATCAGAATTATTACCTATATATCTCAGCCATTTGAAAAAGTGCTAGGTGCAAGATTAAAACCTATTAATGAGAAAAAATTGTGTCCAAGTACATCAATTTGGTTTTAGGAATGGACATTCCACTATAAATCAGATAGACAGAATAACAGCAGTGGTTAATAAGAAAACACTTGAGGGTAAAAGGTTTGCTAAGCAGTGTTTCTTGATGTAATGCGGCCGTTTCACAGAGTCTGGTATGGGTGATTAATATTAAAACCAAAGAAATACTTATCAAGACAGTTTACAAGAATACTACAATCATACGTATTAAATAAAATCTTTAGAGTAAAACAAGTAATTGATGCTGGTGTACTGCAAGGTAATATACTGGTACACTGGTGATATACCTCAACTAGATAGTACGACAACATCCACATTGGCAATCCATAGCAATAGTATAGAGTGAACTGCAAAATTACCAGCAGCTATAATAAAGTATAAGCCTGGGCAAGAAAATGGATGATCAAGCTAGATAAGGCAAAATCGGTACACGTTAATTTACCAATACGAAAATAGAACTATTACCTATAAACATCTATGGGCAACGCATTCCTTATGCAAATAAGTCTAAGTGGGCATGACGTTAGACACGAAGTTATGCTGGAAACCTTATGTGAAAATAAAAAAAGAAGAACCAGAAATGAAAAATAAAAAGCAGTGCATCATGTTTTCCTTGCATAAAGTTCTAAGCTAAAACGACTGATGAGGGTTATAAATGTTTTTCGAAGATGAACATTCATTTCGACGTCATCTTGGCTTTCAACTTCGAATTCGTAACACGTATAGTTATTTTTTGAGGAACAAGTGTTCACAAATGCGTTGAATGCAATAGTCATTATTTTGTACATTTATTGTAAATATTGTAAATAAATTTCCTATTTTAATTTAATAATAAAGTTCTTTCCACCAAATTTCTTGACATATAATTTGCAAGTTATGTATTGGCTTTGGTTAGCCGTGTATGTGTCTAAGCAATGCTCTGCGGAAAAATTTCATAGCCCACTGTGAAATGAAATTTAAATGATCGCATGTTACATACCATCTTTGTTAATTTATTGCAACAAAAATTAGAAATGGAAATTTCTAGAATCATCTAGAATGTTTTCTGTGTAATAAAATAGATGATGTAATCCGCAAATGACTCATTGCAGTAATTTAT
>JAHWXV010921833.1:0-10646 GCA_024586415.1 Phrixothrix hirtus | reverse complement strand
GCCACGAATGTAACCTAAGAAATGAAAAATAACTAAATTGAATTTTTATATACAATGTGAACAAAATATAATAACTAAAATTTAAATATGTGCGCCGACAGTTACAATTGAAACAATACTTCAAGAATCTTGATCCGTGTCGATATTAAGGTTTCTTATACTTCTGCAAATTAAATTCAGCACTGGCATGTCTGAACTCATAATCCTTATTGCAGAACCAATTCAATTTCATTCAATATTTTGGCTTTTTATATATGACTTTTTGTTAGTATTGTCCGGAAGTGCTTGTTCGGTTTAGTTTTTCAAAACATTGGGGAATGTCCTAGACATGTTTCTTGCGTATTGTTCTTCATCAGTATCCTAATCGCGTAGTTTGCAGAATCAGTTTTAAATCATCCTTATTAATAGTTCTATGGTAGGTGTTAATTAGGATTGATATTTTATATTCAGTATTACATGTAGAAGCGACAAAATTAATTTTACTATTTAATTATGCAATTCTTTCCAATTACATACGATTCCCAAGAAATGCGTAACCAATGGTCAGTCATCGCAGCAAAAATATACCCTATTTAAATAAAGTTTATAATTAAGATATATCGGTTTTCTATAATAGTTTTAACTAAAGAACATATCCCATCTTTATTACGAATTATTACAGATAAATGATTACAATCAATTACACCATAAAAGGATTTATACAAATCGTTTTCCATTATGTATTTTACTGCGATATTAAATAAATCACTGTTGTACATATTTTATTGGTATGGCATCGATGCGTGCGGCACAACAATTAAAGATTATATTTGTTAGAGTTTTTAATAAAAAGGTTCAAACTTTTTCAGAGTTTCTCAATGGATATTTTAAAAAAGAAAATTGAAGGTTTTTTTGGCTTAAACATTCTTATTTTGAAACTAGCGGGACTTTGGGTCCCTGATCAAGGCGAGAGTTTGCCTTTAAAATACTGGTATTGGTTTTTTAACATCATTGCCAATGGGTACTCGGTAGGCCTATTCATGCCCTCAGAATTTGTCGCGTTCCAATACTCAAGAAAAACATTGGAAGATGCAATCAAAAATGCAAGTGTAGCATTTACTCATCTATTGACCGGTATGAAAGTTATCGTATGGTTACGTGGAAGAAAGGAAATATTGAAGATGATTGAAATTCTGGAAGATCAAGCTTTACAGTATGAACCATTCGAAGATTTTCAACCGCGTACCATTTTGGAAACCGAAAAAAGCACCAAGAATACAACTACTTTATGCTTTCTTGTTTTGGCCAATTGTGTGTCTATAACTGCATTTTTTGGTGCTTTAACTATTTTGTTAATAGATTACCAAAGATATGAAGATACAAGTATAGACACTAATAATGTGACTTCCTACAGATATACGCAGCCCCTTCCATATTGGTCTTGGGTGCCATTTGAATACGATCATTCAAGATTGCGTTTCTTCTGTGGTATTGCCTATACCTGTTTCGCACCTTTTCAACAAGCTTGGGTTATTGTAGGCAAGTTATAATTTAATATCATTCTTTTAACACATTTAAAAGTTGTCGATTTAGGATTTGACACATTGTTCACAGCTCTTGTAAGTAACATTAGCGCACAACTAACGATTCTGCGCGGAGCGTTTAAAACTATTCGTCCAAGATGTCTTAAACAACTGGCTCTGAAAAATATTCCAGTGCTACACGATCCTAAAGAATTGAATGATGCCATGATGAAAGAAATGAAAAAATGTGTAAAACATTTGCAAACCGTTTTCAAGTAAGTTACATAAGTTCCTTGATTTTTTACAGCCTTCATCATTTTCGTTCTACAGCTTTTAAACTTTTATTCACAACTAATTTTTAAAAATTTTGTCATTAATCTATACACGATGTGCTACCCAAACATTCGAGCAATTTGACGAAAAAACGGTCTTTACTTTAATCCTTAGTTTCCACAATTCCCTTCAAAATAATCCCCTTGGGGAGGTATACAGAGATTCCAGCATTTTTGTCATGACTTTATGCATCCCTGGTAGTTCTCAATTATGAGTGTATTGAGAACTACCGAAAATTTTGAATCGATTATTTCAATTGTTTTAGAATGTTAGGAAAAGGAAAAACTAGGTCGTGCAAAAAGAAAAGAAAATTGCTGAATGTTTGCGTCGAACGTCCTTTCTCAGTCGCTTAAGAACTGATCAGTAGGCACGGATTTCTTGTGAACAGTGCCTTGGATGCCGAAATAATTAATACAACTTTGACATTGCTATGAACTTGACGCGCTTTTTTCGAACTTGATGACTTCCACTGCAACAACTACTGCTTAGTGTCAAGTGATGACCTTGGAGATGAATCTGAAGTCGTCTATGGCTTGTTATTTGAGTTTTATGCAAACAGAAACGCCGTGGTCCTTCTAGACGCTGTTCAGCAGTCTTGGAACAAATTTCGCAAATTTTTCAATAAAATGTGTTAAACTATCTCATATGTCAACCTTAGTCTCTCACAAACGCATGTTCTGCAAGGATAACCTCACCATCTTTTTCTATATCTTCTGGTGTAGAGAGATGCTCAGTAAGCTCATCGTTGTTGAAGGATGCTTGTCAGTTTTGAACCGTTTATAACGCAAGACAATTTTTTTGACGCATGGCACCATCACCGAATATTTCATTTGATATTCGGTGGATTTCTACAACTGTTAACAGGTTGATTCATAAAGCTTACATATCTTGTGGCAGAAGGAAAAACTATAACGGTTCGCGCTCGCTTTTTAAATTTCTCGAATATTTCCATAGCACCTCGTGATTATTTGATTGTTCATATTTTGTAAATATATATCACATTACACTATACAAATAGTAACACTGCTTGCAATAATCTACAAAATACGGGTTAAAAGTCGGGAAAAGCCATTTTCCTTTTTTCTATCTAGCTGGGAATGGGGTTTATCGGAGACTGGCTTTGTTGAAGGATTATATAAAGATAATACTACAAATATATCGCCTGAAAGATGATGGACATTTTTTCCCAACTGCACGTCTGCGTCATGCAACAACCTGAGCTGAATATTCGGCCGATGCAGCATTTTTTATAAGTATTAATTATTGTTTTATATTTATATACGTGGGCCCTGAGTAGATTACTATATCACTAGCTACACTACTGGTATTACTTAAAATTTAATCATAAAAATAAGCAAATGAAGGTACAAGAAATCAAAGAAGAACGTAGATAAAGATACGGAGATCGATTAAATACTCTTAAAAATTCGGAAGCAACTACAGCAGTTAAATTAAGAGATTATCAATATTTGGCCAAGAAATTAGGTGCTCATAGCAAAATCAGGAGAGGAAACATGACGGCAAAAGGAAACATCGTCCAAAAGAAGGAAAGTCAAGAGGACAACCTCAAAATAATGAATTAAGGGACAATAAGTGTAAATGCAAATCCGAGCTGTTGACGCAGTTCAAGAAACAACTTGACAAGATTACTTTATCGAAGATGCCCTATCCAGAGGTAGCAAAATAATCCAAAAGAAGGCGTTCACCACCACCAATTGTCAAGAGAAACAAGGACAACTACAATAAAGTAAGGACCCCAGCAGAAGAAAACGAGATAATCCTTGAAAAAGTCACGAAAACCGTTGAAAATTTTGGGGATCTGAGTAAAATTCTGGAAACAATCAAAGAATGTTTCTATATCTAACGCTTACCAGGAGGGACACAATAGAAGATCGTTATTCATTCAAGAAGAGGAAGTCAAAAATAACTTGTTCAACAAAGCTTCTATATAAATTCTATCCACAGATTAGGAACTAAAAACAGAAAGTTCTCACTCGTGCTAGTAAACAATGTCTGTAATATGTTTACAACATGAAAAAAGTCTTACATCTAAACGTTACAACGGAACCAAGAAGGCGTTCTTTCAGGACAAACCAGCTTTTTCGGGTCCAGACATATAGTTAAGTAACATTTAACTGTATTACAAACGACTAGTGTAAGAAATGTATGAAGGGACGCTCTATCTCTGCATATAAAATATCCAGGTCTTTCCCAGCACAAGTATTGTAGCGCGTAGAAGACTAGCCAACTTACGTATGGCCCTGCCCAAGTCAGCCGGAGCAGATCAAAGAAAACAGTATCGCGCAAAAATCCTAACAAATACAAAACGCAAAGGTCCATCAAATAATGACAATAAATTATTAAAAGGATGCTTAGGAAAATAATTACAAACGAGGCGCAGGTTAAACAAAGATAAAGCAAATCGCAAATCATACCAGAGAAATTCCCACACCACTATCCAGTCGCACAAATTCGATCGGAGAAACAACCCTTCCCCGTCTCTTTACGAAGAGAGGTTCATCATGAAAACAAAACAGTAATTTCTTGTTTTCGTTCTAGGAGACTAGGAGACAGAACTCCGAATACAGTGGCTGACTTTTAAACATAATTTTTATTGATACGGATTTGTAAAGGTTGCAATCGATGCATTTTCACAGTATAAAAACTATGCCATGATACCTTTATCGAAGGATGAAATCAGTTCTGTTGGCGATGGACCTCGTCTGGATTTTCAGGTCAATATCTATTAATAATTAGTAAAATATTTTATACAGTTTAAAGTAGAATAATACCAATTTTGAAAACTGCAACAGAGACGTAATTACGGCTGAGCATCCGTGTTGTGCCGATATATTGCCTCAACTTTCAATTTAGAGTGAATTAAATTGAAACATCAGCTCGAACTTTTGCAGGCGTATAAGTTTTAGATTTGCAAGCATGAAAATAATTATTTTGGTTGTTAGCTGTCAGCTCTGATTGGACAAAGGAAAGCCAAACCCAGTCGCTGGCGGCTCAGAAATTTCTATCCACAGTGTATGCTAGTTTGACTAGTAATAGTTATGGGTGTTATTCTGAGATTTGCCCCGTACAATACGATTCCAATATTATTTAAAACGCCAGGCTACAAAAGTGAAGGCGTACAGAAAATATTCATAACTTCAGATTGAGCTGTGGTATTCGAAATTCTGGATTTTCAAGTAGCACTGACTTTGGTTAAAGAAATTTAATTTATATTCTAGTATGTAGCAAGATAAATGAATCAATAATATGCGTGTAAACAATTGCTCTTTGACTGCAATCTATGTTCCGACAGTAAGATTCTGGCACTTATTTAATACGGTAAATCTTCACAAGAATTAAACTAGTTAAATCGTATTCAAGAATAATAACGCAACAACTTAACGGAATTATAAATAAAATATACAAATGATTAATGGTTCACCAACAGAAATTATTTATCGTTTTAAACAAATAATTAGAATGACACTTAAATTTTAAGAATAAATTTAATATAAATCAAAATAGCTGATGTAATAAATGATTTAGAAAAACCTAATATTGAATAGGAAATGTAGTTTAATGTGTCCATTGTTGCAGGTGTTGCTGAAATTGGTTATAATTTGAGTGATAGTTTAATAATTGAAATATCTAGTGTCCCATAGTTTTTATTTTGTTATATGGTTCACTAGCGAAAGTTTTCGTAAATGCAACCAAAATAAGTAGTTTTAAAAAACAAATTAAATGGTTCTATACATCGTCAGGATTATTATTATTACTATAATGTAGTTTCAGGTTGATATAAAGTAGTTAGTTAGTTAATTTTAATTTTAAAAAATTAAAATTGAAATAAAATTAAAATACAGCAAAATATTACTTTATATCTACCTGAAATTATATTATAGTAATAATAACAAACCTGAAGATGTATATAATCATTTAATATTTTTTTTAAAACAGTTTATTTTGGTTTCGTTTATTAAAACGTTCGCTAATGTACCATATAACATAAAATAAAAACTGTATTTGTTGGGAGATTACATATTCTAATTATTATTAATGATTACCAAGTTTAAAATATGATAAAATTTTGATAGCCAAAGAATATTTAAAATTAAATGACAAAACTAATTCTGAAAATTATCCTACTCTAGCTATAAAATGTATATTTAGTTGTTAGTGATAAAACTAATTAAGATAGCCATAATAAATTGGCATTCATATATAGATATAAATTTAATATCTAACATAAAAATGAATGTTGCATTTGCGAAATCAAAGATAGCTTTGATATGGCTGCGATCCTGGATCGATTGCAGTGATTCAAAACAACTTGTAGCTAAATATGCCACCACAAACCACAATCAAAGGACGACTAGTAATGGAAAATCCAAAACAACCCAAATACGATCCCATAATGAAAAAGAGAATTAATTATAAGCTAGCGATTGCCATTTCAAAAATAAAGCCACATTTACAACAGAACGAAATTTAATCAAAATGTTCACCATTAAAGAAACAAGTTAAAGAAATATAATTTAAAATTGAAGTAAAATTAAATTAATAGTTTCTCCATTGAAATTATGCTGAAGGCATTAAGGCTGAAAAACGCTTAAGAATTTATTTAAAACCAAAATATTATAAAAAAATGCGAAACTTCATAAGTGCTTTAAGTAATTTAAACTCAAACCGCTACCTCCAATTGTGCTCCTAAATAAGCACAAATCAAGTATTTAAGAAGATAACAGAAGAGAATGAAGTAATTTTCGAGTGCATCAAAATCTTTACAAAACGCCCTGAAAGTCCAGAAAACTACGACACTTGTTGGGCGAGATGAAAGAACCGCTTCACTAGTACCAACTACAAAAGTGGTTCTTAGGGATATCTCCTAGTCCATTTTCACTGAAGAAATCAATAAAGACGTAGCGAAGGATGCCTGCCGTATAACTCTGTTAATAGAATAGGAGATAGGACGAGAAAATTTCTCCTGCTGTGTTAGACAGCATAGCCAAATCTGACAAAGGTAGAGAGGTTTTCTAATTTAAAGAAGTGCTGCAGCTCAGAATCACCACAGAACCGAAGAGAAGCCTACCTCAGTCGTTCAGCTGCCAGCTGTGTGGTCACATCGCCTACAGATCCTTCGCAGCATACCGCTACGTTAAATGGGTTGCAGGGTACCCTTCATTCGAATGTCTTAAATAAACCCGCCAAATTTTGCAATTGCGACGGTGATTACCCGGTCAGCGACAAAAAAGAAATGAAAAGGCAAGAGGCTACGCGACAACTAAAACAAGTTGAAATAATTCCAAATGCATCGTTTGTCGGCAAAACTACTAAACCCCGAAGTCAGAGGAAGGGTCGGACATTCTTATCAAGAATATCGAACACTCCTCAGTGCTGACAAAACATTAAATGTTGTTATCTGGCGACCCTTTGAGTTGTAGGTTTTCCTTAAGGCTGATAGAATAACCATCCCCCTTATTATGGAAATGTACCTACGATGAAACATCGGCAAGACAAAAAAGTATACCAGACGGAAGCACTGCCTTCGTCGTCAAAATTGAAAATACACAATGGAAGCTTCAAAATTGGAATGTAACATCGAAACTATTGTAGCGCTCGCAGACTTATACGCATATGCAACCCCACTGACAGCGGCGTATAATCAACCTAAAAATTCCATAGATCAAGAAGACCTAGTCAAACGTTTCACTTGCCACATCCAATTTCAAACACAAACTCTGGGATTGCAGTAACCAACCGAAACGGCTGAACCTTAGCAGCTGCCAAAACAGAAGACACAAACCGTAAAGTAGTAGCTCCAAGATGCCAGACATTTTTGTTATGGCACATATCAAGAAAAACGCCGAATTCCGATCCATTCACGTATTATCTTTAGACTATTTTCCTGTCTTGCTTGAGTTGGCACCCCGTCAAAAAAGCCTCAACAAAGTGGCCTGCACCATAGTAGCTTCGACAAACTAATCCATATCCAAAACCTGCCCGATAAAGTAGTTTCGACTAAATATCCTAGCTAAAGAACCCTCTAAAATGATTTGCAGATACTTGAGCATAAAAATTGTTTTACCTATAAAAATCGTTTACTTTTAAACTATAATTAATTATTTCGGTTTTAGATCTATAAATAATGCAAAGAATTTATCCATAAATAGTAAAACGTAAGCCTGTTACCACCATGCTTCAGATGGTGGGATTACTGTATCCAAAGTTGCATGACAATTCTTCTTGCAAGTTTTTATTATTCACGCGTTGGTCGAAATATTTCGTCGGGGCTACTCTGGCAAGGGCTATTTTGGTGCGGGCTTTTAAATCGGGCATATTTTGGCGGGGTTGTTTTGATGGGACTAGTTTGATGGGTTACGGCTTGGGTTAGATGACTATGCTGTACCTTTCTTCCCCCACCTCGAATTAATAAAAATTAGCAAAGTTATTCCTAAATTATATCCAATTATTCAATAATGGAAACAATCAACTCAAAACTAGACGTAGGCACACTCAAAAATACAGTAAACTCTAAGGAGCGACAATCTCGAATTGAAATAGGGTTTTAATCAAATTGAAAAAGACCTTCTAAGATTGAAAAATAAAGGCAAAAAGAAATGAGCTAGATCACACCACTTACGCGATGAAACTGTCTACGAACTTAGAAATAGACGAATAAAATCGTGGAAGCAAAAAAAACCTAATGGTTACAAGCTGTTATGTGTGAATCCTCAGTTGCCAACTGTTAAAATTTACAGTTGTTATGCCAATTAGTGTTATTTGTGACATTTTGCCAAAAATTTTTAAACTCAAAAATGGACCAGTTTTTAGTAAAACCTGGCAAAAGTGCTAGCTCAACTTATTAAACACCCAAAGGATCTTATAAGGCGAACTGTACATCTAGAGTGCCTGGTTTTGAATGGAACTGAAGATTTGCTGCTCCTAGAAAATGTTGATGCCGATGACAAGCCAGCACGCCCGATGTTTGAGAAATTGTTAGAAAAGACAAGCTTTCAAAGGATCGCTGAGATATGAATAGCGAAGTTATTGGAAAAGTTTTGTCCAATAATTTAAACATGTCAAAGTTCTTTGCTACACTGGATCAGAAGGAATCCTGAGTTTCAAACTGTGCTGACTTTTTGGATAACATAAAGTGTTATGTGTTATGTGAATCTTTCAGTTCCACCCGGAAACTAACGACAGTTCAAAAATATAACTCTTCCAGAATAAAAAAGTCAGAATGTGTAAATCGTGGATTAAATCAAGTTTACTGTTTTTTATGTTAGGGATATTTTGCCGGTTGAATCGCATGAAGGTAAGACCACAATTAACCGACACTGTTATATAGAAATTTAAAAAAGTAAGAAAACGAGTCCGGAACAGAAGATTTGAGCTGTGGCTGAATGGATGGATGTTGAATTATGCCTTATCTGTGGAGCAGTTTTTGATATACAAGAACATTACTACCTTCCATACTCGTCCTATGTTGCACCATGCGACTTTCTTTTATTTCCCAGGACAAAAGCAAGCTAAGGGGTGATTTTGAAACCTTCTTAAGGCTCTAATGGAAGATGTGCTACAATGCGCATGCGACGACGTATAAATTTGAAGGGAATGTTACGATTTTAATTTAATGTAGGTAGTTCGTTACTTAATTGTCATACCTCGCATTTCCAAATCCAGCTGAGGATGACTTGCTCCAAAGTTCACGGCACTTGGTGGCTTCATACGTCATTGTAACATTTTCGGAGCCTACTTGCCCAAGCTGTCCGAAATTAAAAATATCAAGTATTGCAATAGATAGATAACACTTCTACATCAGCTCAGGCCGAAACGTAATTAGCGCCAAGGTTACGATGTCTAAATGCCTTCACATAACTGTTGGAGGATCACGTTAAATAGCAACAAGACGGAGATTGCAAGATTCTCCAATAAAATTGGAAAAAATAATGCATTTCAGATAGGAATGCAAAGCTAAATTGAAAAGTTCGTACCTCACGTAGATCCAATCTTACAAAGGCAACCGCAAGGAAAATGTTCTCAATTATTGGTAAATAAATCAAGTTATTATTAATAACCAAGAAAAAGATGCTTAACACCACGTTACAATCCACTTTTGTTTACTATGAGGAACTGTGGACTGTGGGAAGCTTATCATCCAGGTGACGAGAACATCCAACACTTGACCTGGCTTGAAAAGCCAAAACCAGAAAAGAAGGCACGGCCGGGAGCGCCAAGGAACTACATTTACTATTCAGTTGACCAACTGGTCAGGGACATGTTCTAAAATGTTCTGCTGCCCCATATCATCCGCAACCATAGAAGACCAATCATCTTCGTTGAGGCTAGTGAAGTTCGCAAAGCTGAGACACCTAATACTACTAGGAAACAAAAAATCCGGTTTCGCCTATATATGACATTTATCAGCAACATACAAATCAACATTTATACTATATATTATACCCATAGAAATAAAAACTAAAGTAACTGGAAAGGCGTCTATTGAATATTCATGTGAAGCCAAAATTTTCATAGGTAATCCTTTCTCACTCTTACATACGTAACTCTCATTATAACTATTTCATAATGAAACATTTTTAATTGAATCTATTTGGTATAAATAGTCATTTATATATAACAATAAGTATATTATGTTAGCATATGAATATAACATACATTACCACAATTATTAATTAAATTAATAATTAAATATACAAATAGTTGCTATAAATTCTAGTAACACAGTTGTGTACCAATCAATAATTACTCTCAATTAATTTGATAATAAATAAAAAAATTCACCCTAATATT
>JAHWXV010921806.1:0-13605 GCA_024586415.1 Phrixothrix hirtus | reverse complement strand
ATTTATATATATATATATATATATATATATATATATATATATATATATATATATATATATATATATATATAATTATGTGTATAAGTAAACTGAAAGGAATTCACCTTTGTTTGAATTTACGTCTTCGAGGTGCGGTGTATTAAACGATTTAAAATATTAACCATTGTTTTTTATATTTTCAGAGTAGTAAGAAGCTTTTAATTAAAACTAGCTTCACACCGGTAGATCTTTAAAACCTATATTTTGAAAGTATTAAATACTTTGTAACTAAGCTATGGGTATAGATATAGTTAGCCTTCTTCGGCATTAAAAAAATTTGTTAGTCCACTAACTTCTTTTCAATTTTATAGTTTCAGCTTTCAAATCAGTTCAAATTAAACAAATATTGTCGCTCGAGAATATTTTTTAGCTTTATTTTAATGCACACTTCTGGTTTAATAATACTGGACATTAGAACTTTACAAAAATTAAGTATAAGGTAGGTCTTACCAAAATAAAGACACATTTTTTATGAGCATGTGTTAATAAATGTTAAATTTGCGAGTTTCAGAAGAAATAATAATTAACGGTTACTGCATTTTTCATGGAAACTGAGCATTTCCGGATACATAGCAGTAAATTATTTTTCGTTAATATATACAAGACCATTTATTGCAATAATTTGAAATATGGTATATAGTTTGCAGGTGACATCGCGTTGTTGGCAAGTTGCCGTCCATAATAATATATTTTATAATGCATTAGCGGAGATCTGAGGTTGCCATTGTAAATTTTTAAAAAGTTTATTAAACATTTAATAGCAGTTCTAGATACCTTATTTATTATAAAATAAAAAACTCCGTGTATATATTTTCATACGGGCAATCTTTTTTTATTTATTTCAGATTTTGTAAACTAATCTGAGGCTTTAGAATGTTGATATATACTTTCTGTCATTTGAAATAGCTACAAGTAAAAATGATTTTATTTATTGTCTAGATATTGGAAATGTATAAACCGTTTTCTACTTAAGTTTATATATGCGAATTCTTATGAAAAATCAATAAACAAACATTTCAAAATATCAATATTCTGAAGTCCCAGAGTGATTTATAAAATTTCAAATAAGCGATAAACGATGGCCCTTGTGGAAAATATACTTTAACATTTTTTTGTTCTAAATTAAATGGAAACTCCAAAAGTGCTACTAAAGATATTAAAGAAAAATAATTTTTTTTGAAAAATTTAATACCCTGTATTTTCTTAAGGAATCACTTTAAGAGAAAATGTTATGTGGCATACGCCAACTCCTTTTACGAGTCGTATTTATCTGGTAAGTTTGCTTCTTTATTTTAGATAGGCCTTGTATATAATTTTGTTTCAAAATAAGTCTTCACTATTGCCAGCTTCCCTTTGTTCTAAATATTAAAACAAACGAACGAAGATATCTACAAAAATCCGCTTTTATGAACGGAACACCATGTATATTATTATTGTAAATGAAAGAATTTAAATATTTTACGCAACGTTTGTAAAGTATACCATCGTTGAACAATGTCTAATGACTGCGACATTTACACGATTATGATATCGTAAACCGCCCTTTATTGACAGTTTATTTACGTTTACATTATTATTCATTCGCGCTTTGTTGTAGTCATTTATTCGTATACAATTGTAAAATGAAATAATATCTTTCAGACTTTAAGAGATATATGACATATTGGAAAATTTTATATGTCAGAGCGTTGGAGCATTACCGCAAACGTTTCCCTAATCAACAACTGCCTTTATAGTAAATTTAAAAGCAATGAAACCGTATTTGAATAAAGGAAATCTGAGTAAAATTCAGTGATAAGTGAAAATACTGAAAAAAATATTAATCAATTTTCATGCATATTCAGGTAATTGACTAAGTGGTATGGCTTAAAAAAGTAATATGACAATTATTACAATTTAATGAATTTCAAAGAAGAGCACGTTTATGTTATTCCAATGCCATCAACTGCACACAATTGTTCTAGGTTTTTCGAGACACCTTACGTTTTATCTTTGGTTTAGCGATATCTATGGATGTAATCCTGTCTTACTAAATTTTATATTATGGATTGACGTGGAATGTTTAATAATAATGCTTGTCCGCCCGTATAATTCACAAAACCAGTTTAGGGTAAATACTTGGTGTGCTATTATAGAAAGAAAAGTTATCAGACCTCATTGAAGGTATGTACACTTACGGGTGACAGACATGCGAATTTCATTACAGAAAGTTTTGAAGGATTTTTAGACCTCAACAGCTTAAAGCACAGAAGAAATATCTACTTGCAGCAATGTGGAGCTCTCTCCCATAATTTTCAAACCGTTTTTTGATAATGGCTGAATAAGAACAGTGACTACCTCACCCGCCGAATCTGATGTCCCTAGATTTTTTCCTATGAATATCTTAGAAATTAAATTTACATAAATTGATATAACAGTGTTCTGGAAATACATTTATTATACAAGGTTAAACACAAAAAAGCGAAAACTCATTTTTTTATCCTAAAGGGTTGAACCGTTATACTGTGGTATAATTCTTTAGTATAAACAACTTTTCTTAATAACATTTTCTCTATCATAAAAAATATGGATACTTTCCTGCTAAAGAAACTTGAAATATTATCAATCTGCATATACCACAGATCTTGTACTAATATTCTTAGTGTGTAAGGGAATTGAGTTTAATTGTGTCGCAAAAATGTTAGCTCCTCCCGTAAGGTCCCCTATTTCTGGTCTAAACATTTTTCTATTGGTTTAGTGGGTTCATTACACTTAAATATAAGGCATACTGCGAATTCAACAATTTTATTTATTATGGGCATCAAAATTTACAGTCATTGGAAATACAGTGTATCACCGGATTTACATTACTGTAGGTGTAACTGATCAAAAAAATTTTGATTTCGTTTTGGTGCTTTGGGATACCTCCCTGCTTAGTCTGAAAAGAATCTTAAGTATATTTTTAGTTTTTAATATTCAATGCGGTCTTTAAAATTAGGAATAAACAACTTTATATTGACAAAGTACCATTTTGGTGAATAATGCGGTAAATTGTTATTAAGAAACGTTATTTAGGATATAAAATTATGATGATATGCAAAATTTCACAAATATCGGATCACATCAGTATTTGATTGGTATTCTTGCATTGTAACTACAATAGACAATAAAACAATAGAATTTGTTTTATTTTATTAGTAATAATTCAATTCTTGCGCATTATGCAATTTTTTGTTAATTAACTTGAAAAATTCAATTGTTTTATTGTTTATTCTAGTTACAATGCAAGAATACAAACCAAATACTGATTTAGTCAAAGTGATCCAATGTTTGTGAAATTTTGTATATCGTCATAGTTTTATATTCTGAACAACGTTTTTCAATAATATTTTGTTATATTATTGATCGAAATGGCACTTCATTCCAACACAAAATGAGTTTCTCTCAATTGTCAAGATCATCTTGAATTTTAAAAACTAAAAATGTGCTTTAGATTTTTTTCAGACCAATCAGGGCGGCATCTCAAAGAATTAAAACGAGATTCAAAAATATTTCATCAATTACACCTAGATTGAAGCCAATTCCTGAACACACTGTATATGAAAATTAGGCAAGACTACGGTATTATAATTCACCTACTTGGACGTTGTTTTGTTCGTACTTATATTTATACTAGGTAACAAAATAGTTAAAGCAAATAACAAATTTAATGCACTTTATTTTTATAAGCAATTGAAACTTTATTTGTTAAGATTGACATACGTAAATTATAGATCGTAAACTACACATGAAAGTATCCTTACGAATGATCCTGTGTCTTACCAGTTAACCCATATTATTCGGTATCTCTTGAAATGTCGCGCACATCCGTCTAATTCTTGAACTTGTCGCCTATCGGGGTAATACTGTAACACAAAATACACGCAGTAACAGTTCAGAATATAATTATTAGG
The DNA here is from genome assembly GCA_024586415.1 of Phrixothrix hirtus. NCBI lineage: Eukaryota > Metazoa > Arthropoda > Insecta > Coleoptera > Phengodidae > Phrixothrix > Phrixothrix hirtus. Next base: position 9,634 of record JAHWXV010921806.1, on the reverse strand, counting down.
GTTAAAGGAATAAAACAAAATTATGCACCTTACTAACTAAAAATTACGATGTAAGATTCCTCAAATAGTTTTTCCCTGAGTTCAAATGCTTATAAGAAGTATAATTCTTAAGCCTTCCGTACTATTATAATTCAATCAAATTCACTAGGGATAGACTGCTGAAAAACAATAAGATAATTTTTATATTTATGTTGTTCCAACTAGTGAACTAATAGATTAAATATGATTAATTATCAGGTGACAATAAAAAATAACATTTCGAGGAGCACCTCTATTGGAAAAAATTGTCTTTACTAAGCACAAAGCTATAGATAGCAATTCAATGTACGTATGTACCTCCATTAACTAACGTGGTTAAATATGTTTGAACCTTCTTGAAAGTTTTCTATTTAGTACAATGCGTCTTTCTAAATATAATGTCTTTGAATTCTCACTAGAATTAGGTTTTCGAATGATTTAATCTAAAATCAAGGGATATTAAAACTTGATATTACTTATTTGAAGGAAACCAAATAAAATTTAAAACGAAAAACATAGTACATGCGTTCGCTAGAATTACTTTAACATATTGTTTAACTAGTTAGATATTTTTTCTAACTTTGATGTAGTCACTTAAATTAATTCTTACTAATTTTCGGGAAGATTTTTTATTAGCGATGTTAGTCATTTCTAAGTCAAGAGGCAAGAGCGAAAAAAGACTTACACGCACGCCTCTCTGAATTAGAACACAGTGCTTGCTACATCAATACTTCTCAATAATGAACTCCTGATATAAAATGTTAGAATGATTACCAAGAAACTTTTTGTTAACGAATAAGTTGTTATGCACCTAATAAAATACCAAATTAAATAAATGAATAACCTAAATCATAATAACACTTTCGTTTAATATCATGTCAAACCATTCGGCAATAAAATAAATTGAATAAATTCAAACATAAAGGTTTTTCCTGTTTGATGCACACCTTCTGTGTGATTCCGTATATAAAGGGTGATATTAAAATACACCAACAGACTTGGATCATACATGCAGGGATAGTTCTAAATCAAGCGAAAACATTTCTTGTTTAAAAGATTTCTTGCCATTTCCAAAACAAATGCCGTTAAGGAAATGATAAAGACCTGTTTGAGAACCCTGTACTAACGCAAAATCTGAGCATGTAGTTTGAACTATACATACAAGACACAGCTGTTAGCCATTCTAAAATACAACGTGTACATAAACCGCGGGTGTTCATTCCATTAAGGATCGCGTTCGTTCGCACACTTTTCTGTGCTTTGTGTCTGCTAATTTGAATTTTTCATTACTGAAGTGTATTAATTTTCAGTTTTGTGTGCTTACTAATCTTATTCCACAAATGTAAATTGAACATTATGTTTCTATAAACAATGGATTGATTAGCTATTACCGAAATGAGAGCCGCTATTTGAATGCAAAGCATTATGAATACTTCCTGTAAAAAAGTAAGTGATTCATTATATTTTATTATTTTTAAATAAGGAAACATCAAAATTATGTTACTTATAAAATTTTGGAAAAGATTTTTTGGTGTAATTAAAGATATTTAAAATTAAATTTTAAAATTTTGTCTACAAACGAATAAAACTGTAGGTCATTGATGTGAATGACCTACATTGGAATAGCTTAATGTTCACACGAAGTAAACATATATTCTCTAATTTGATATTAAAATAACAGTTCATTCATTTGCGAAACATAAAATTTCTCTAGCTGTATTTTACTGCAGTTCTCAAAAGTCGAAGTTTTTATTTGTTTCAAAAAAATTGTTATATTTTACGGGATTTTCTTGTTAATGGATATGGTTAGCCCTACATAGTACCGTGTTAAAGTCTGTCGGTAGATTTCAAAATCACCTTGTATATATGTTGCGATACTTATTAATTGAATATTATTATTATTTCTACCCTCATTGAACAACAATAATTAGTTTAATAATTTTTATTAGTATATTCTTGTTAACTAGTTTATTAGATTTTTCTTTCTTCAAAGCTATCACTATAATGAAGAAATTCCTAGATTAATCTTGGGTATTTTGCATTAAATTGCCGAAATATTAACTTTTTCATTAAAATGTTGGCTTCACTGTTTAAATAGACATTTAAAATGAATGGCTAAAGATGAAAATGGAGCTCTTTATAAAATGTGGACAGATGCTTCAAATATAAACTTTACTTGAATAATTTGAATATACTTTATTTAACCGAGTTAAATAAATGGTAACTTTGAGTAAATAATATAACGTTTCTTGGTATTTTATTAACTAATTAGGCGTTTCCCTGAACTTCATACTTTATATATTAAAATCCCACAGTTTTACCAATTAAAATGGCGTATAATTTAAATACATATTTATCTAAAACTTATATTTAAAATTGATTCTAAACTAATTTTCTTTATATAAATCAAACTATATTAAAAATTGGACGATTTAACTTTTACAACATCAAATGTAGAATAAGATTGCTGCAACTCTCAAAGAGCAGTATATAAATTTCTCCTATAAAACTAGAACTCTTATAATTTAGTACTCATAAAATGTATAATATAGATGATGAAATTTGAAGTAATCTAAAGTTAATAAGTTCCGTTTATTTACTTATTTTCTGAAATCTTCCTTCAACATTGAACTAATATATTTAGATGTATAATTATCTACTAGAATTATAATTTATAAGTGACTAAACTTTGGTTAAAAGCAATAAATGCAGTGTTTTCTTTGTACAAAAATTTATATATAACCTGTAATGAAGTTAAGGTGAGATTATTTTTCAACAGTTTAAGTAACTAATCAGTTTATACTAGAATATTGAATTGCTTTATTTGCCGGAATTTCATTTTCTAAAAATAACGAACACATTTACCATTTAAATATAAAGAAATAGATATTCGTTATATTAAATTGATATTAGTTTTTAAGTTGCTTTTTCATGTAAAAATAAGTGATCGTTCCGTACCGGTCTCTGCTTCGTTGGCAGCTATTAGCAATTATACTAATTTGCTTGATTACCTACTTTAATTACGTAATCTTTGTTTGGTTTTAGAATGAGGCAGACACGCTATTTCGAAGCTGCATTGATTTTTATCAACCAGTTCAGGATTAACACCATTATTATAACAAATCTTAATATTTACGACCCGTACTGTTACCTGTTATTGACCCTTCAATTCTCGATCTTTACAAAGTCTACTTAGTCACCCTAGCGATCTCACCAAATATATTCAATTAACGACTTATATATTTCAGCAAGTAAGAACAAAGAGTTACGATTTATATATTTATTGAACAGTTTCAAAATTTAAAAAAATAATAATTCGACACTAATCGCTTACAATATTAAAATACACAAATCATTTACAAAACAAGTAAAGATTTATGAACCTTCGGTTATTTCCCTTTTCAAATTGCTGACAGGTAGCAAACAAACTTAATGATGTTTATTTAAATACGAAAGGGAAAGTAACTGGTTTGTTTGTTAAGTTTATTTATTTAAAATAAAGCAAAATTTTATTTTTAAATTAACTATCTAGCACTTCGTTTTTTCAATGTACGTTTTCAAAAAAAAGTTGATTAAAACACTTACGGTTAATTGCGGGAGTGTATTTTCTACGATGTTAATCTACTATACTTCCTTCTGGTTATGCGAAGTCCAGGTCAGTTGCCTTAAAGGGATTTCTGTCGCCTTTAAATAATCCAATTCAAACTTGCGGTCTTCTCTTTAAGATTTCGCCTATGAACTTTGAAATATTTAACTTACGTTGACATGTAAATTTTTGGTAATTTTATTTTGTCACCGCCTTCGAATGTGTGACACAAATTAAACCATTTACATTTTATATTCAATGGACAATACAACTCGGCTACACTTGGTTAATTCAACAGCGAAATTCACGTACAAGCAAAAGATAAGCTGAAATTGCGTTGTCCGACCTTATACACATTTTTTTGGAGATCCCACTACTGTAATTTTTAACCAATGCCTGATCTAGATTTGGTTTCATGTTTGAAATAACGAACGTTGCGTTCCAGTGCTTTGAAGATAGTCCCATCACACAAATTCTAAAATCATACGCAATTCGTTTACTGACGCACTTTACAACTAGTAGCCTTATGAATTTTATAGTCTGTGAAACTTAATTTAAACTTAATGCTATTGGTTACTTTATATTACAGCAAACTTATTTTAGAAATTTAAACTAAACGATAGTTTAGGATGAGAGCACCGCGCAATCCTGAAAGTTATCACTGAGGAGATTGTGAGGGCTTTTCGATGCGCTATTTTCGAAGGATCAGTCGAGCTCCAATTAGTAAATGAGAGTGAATTAAGCGATCGAAAATATTATGCAGTATAAAAATTTTGCAAACAGCTTTATTTATTTCCGTGAATATTTCTTTCTATCATTTTTGAAATTTAGTTTAGATAACCGAATGCTTGCATATAGTTACCTATAAATTTGTTAAAAGGAAACACGTACAAATCTAAAAAATAATGAAACCAATACAAACAACTAAATTTAATTTAAATATAATTGCTACCTTTCGAAGTTAAAATAAAACTCAAATTGTATGTTTTCTCGAAAATTTAACGTTAACGCTACTTAAAAGTATGAATTAATACTAGAATTGTCAGCCTTTCCGTATGCCTAAAATTCCCGTAAACGGTTTAAACGACGGCCGCTTCTGTTTTTTCTCTGTAAAGCTTTACGTTAAAATAAATTATTCGTATTGTTTTCATTTTTTTATATAAATATTTATTTGAAGTTTTTAATATACAATGCAATAGGAGTCAATAAGGATAAAATGTTAGTAATAAGTACCTATTCTATAAATCCTTACAGTTAAATCCTAAGCGAATATATATGACTTCATAGTTAATTTTGGATACATAGATTTATTTCTCTACCTGTACATTTTCCACAAAGCACCTTTTAATAATCAAAACAAACACTAATGGTTCTATTAAGACATTTTTGTTACGTGACATTGACGTCCCTTGAAACTTGTAGATGGGGTCTTGTTCAGTTACTAAAGTACGTGACTGCATTCGCTGTTGAACATAGAGCAAAACAGACAAATATAGAACAGTATTTCTATTTCTCTTAATAATTAGCGAGATTTTACAAATAATTATAAACCCTTTGATACGCAGTCAGTGAGTATAGTAAATTTGATTTAGTATCAAGTTGTGTTACAGAAATGCAGAGATCTATCCGAAAATCGAATAATTTGAGTAAGAGGCGAAATCTCGTTTTTTCTAACAAGGTCAAAAAATATGAAGTTCCTAGTATTATGTGATATTAAAATGAAGTATAAAGCAATCGTCCAATAAGTGACTTAATAATTAAAAAATACAATTCTAGAGTACAATAATCTGCTTCAGTATCGATTGTACTAGAAAATATTAATTTTAAAGGAATTTTCCTACAAATAAAAGCACATGTCTGATGGGTTCGCCTAGCTATTAAATTGCAAAAATCACACACGCTCCTGAATATCTTACACACTATTCATGTCCCCATTCCTTACATACGGCGCACTGACTTCACTGTTCGCCTTATTGATCTTCAGAGAAATGGTCATTTCACAAGATTCATTCTCCATCATCTGAATTGGTTATCTGATTCTCTGTCGTTAAATCTTTATCAGATGGGCTGACCTTGATGCTGTACAAACGTTTCTCACTACCTGAGCTTACAGCATTTTTGGATTATGTTTTTGTACTCTTCTTTGCGCTGTCAGTGTAACTATCGATGACGGAGATCTCTACATGCTGTGTTTTCCCTTCAGTGCATCCGTCGGTTGCACATTACCAATTTTGTTAGTTGACGCTTGAATTTCTGTATTCCTCAAGGAATTGTTACGTGGAGAAAAATTAAGCACAAGTGGTTTCATCTGTTTTTTTCCACGATTGGAATTATTTTTCCTCAAGTCTGGGCAGGGGGATTTAATCTCGCAATATCAGTTCTAAAACCCGTAACTCTGAGATGGACACCTCGGACAATGGTTCTTCTACTGTTGTCTCGACCTCGTGATGTGTAGGTGTACTCATACAGTTGTTATTCTGAATATCTGAAGGTCTCGCACAAGCGGCGCCCACTATTGATGCTTCTTCGTGGGAGAATTCATGTTCATCAAACACATGTGGGTTAAGTGGCTATATTGCTATTGCCTTGAACCCATTGACAGCTGTCGCATCTGTTTGTGTCTTAACTTACATTTTCCAAACACGTCGCTCAGATCAAAATTTGACAACAGACGAGCATTAATACTGAGCTACACACGTATTTCTGTACTGTAATAGACCTTAAAGAAGCGCATGAACGTTTTATCCAAAATCTGGAGTTTATGGGTGCAATGAGAAGGTAGTCAGATACTTACAACGTAATTTTCACCGTCCAATTTTATCACGTCATTATTTTTGGTATGAGTATGATGTCGGTCTAAAATCAAGAGTGTTGGATTATCGGCTGGGAGATTGACTTTTTTCACAAAACGTTGGAAACACATACTAAATAAATTAGCCTGGATTCATCCAGATGGGTTGCATGCAAATATATAGCCAGACTTTGTTTCTTTTTTTAGTTACTCACTTATAATCTTTCTTGGAAAGATGATTAGTGGTGGAACATACATCGCATCAGTGCTGTTGCACCCTGTAATTGTGATAAGGGCCACCCTTTTCGCAGATGTAAGCATGCCCTGGTAGTTTTTATTTCAGCGCTGGTATCTATTGCATTCTATTCCGAACAGTAGGTAAACCACGCGTCCGCATCATAGATCATGTCAGGACAGAAAGCTGCCTTATACATTTCTTCTATTAGAAGAACCTGGATACAATGGTTTTATTGAAAAATCAATTGTCTCTTGCCATATACCTTTGTAATGAAATTTTGTTCTCGTGTCTGTTAAGAAACAACCGTAACCAGCGTTTGACAGCTGTGCCTATGGTTTTGAAAGAGTGTTCTATCTCGTTATGTTTAGCAAATTTTGTACCATGTTTTTAACATCTTTATGAAAGACTGAAAAACATTATCTATCAGAATTATGTAGTCTACACCTTGATTTTTAAGCTCACTCGGTGAAATATCTTTCCCTCTAAGACGAAATTTCTCTATAACTTCAGGATTTTCGTTTTATAAACGATATAATGTTGTGCGACATACTTTAGAATATTTCGTAGCTTTCAGAAAACTCAGTTTTTATCCCAAACAGCACTGATGGTACGTTTCATGTCTTCAGTATTCCACGTCTGTCTTTTGCTTCAATTTTTTTCTTTATTCCATTCGGGCTAGGTATCTAAAACAAGGCCAGCTTTTTACGGCTTATCTATATAAATTTGGAATAATATTCCGTATTTATCACCATCTCGGTATTCTTATCCGTCATCCAACCAAATTTATTTCACTCTCTCAAAATGGCCATAATTTTGAATAGCGCATACAAACCCTTTCAGCAGTCTAAATTTCAACATATATGCATTATGACAAAGCAGTAACACAATATCCACTCGAAAATAGATTAAACATATAAGCGACTAAATACATAGCATAAATAATTTATAATAAAACTTCAGAAGCCGATTGTTTTCCTTTTTGTTGAATCCAACGCGTGCATTAAACGCCAAAGTTATCTGACAGCCAATATTCAACTACCAATTCTTGGTTTAAGAAGTTCTATATAAGTAGTAATTCATACCAAGCGAGCTATTTAAGTATTCCATATTTATCTCTTTTACTCTACTTGTGCCAAATATCATCAACTAGTTTTAGTAACAAATTGTGTCTACATATTTTTCGTCCTGTAATATTTTTATAGAATATCCAAGCATTAATTTCTACCATGTCGAGTATATTGAAAACATCTGAACATGTCATCTCCCGCATTCTATTCTAACAGTATACTTATGAACCATTTTGTCCACGATATTAACGCCATATTTTGGAGAGCTACAAAATTGAGTTGTTTCAGGAAACGGTTTTCACCATCTCCATTGCTATTCTGTTATAAACATTGGTATTTGGATGTTTTTTGTCAATTATAGCCAAAATAATCGATAAAGATGATATATGTATGCAAGAGGATGTTTTGGTTGCATGACATACATTACTGAAACCTTAAAAGTGGTGTGAATACGCCTTTGAATGTTTTTAAATTACCTCTATCAATCTACGATTCTAAACTATCTATATACTACCAATATTAACTGCAATTACCTAGCCAAAGACTCCATATATCCTTAATGGTTTCCATTGATAAAAATTTTATGACACAACTGATCTAAATACACCACATTTACGGGGTGTGCTTGTCAAAATACTATATAGAATGTAGCATAGAACCACTCTCAGTACAAAATGTAAATATTTGTATATATAAATGTGTTTCAATACATATATAAAAATGTATATTCTTTTATTTGAATGAAGTACATGTCACACGACCAACCTAGAATTTGCCTGCCTACACTGGCAGGAGTGTAAAACATATACCGAGCTAGTGATATACACCTAAACCCGAAGGTAGCTATGTAATACAGTCGAACCTTCGCCATCTTATTAGTATTAATTGTAAGGACGAGCCAATCCCAAGGTACCCCGTGTCTCCGTCTGAAAGTTGAATAACTGAAGGTCGATTCGACTAAAGATTGGTTCGATACAAATATATCTTAAGCCGACCCTAATTCATGAAGGTTAAAGGTTAAGCTATTCAATTCAAAGCAACTAATCAACCGAAAGGTTGTTGCACAATATCTAAACCCTTCTTATTATAGTGAACTACTGGAGCTCCATACGCATAAGTATGTCGGTTTAATTTAGACCGTGCTTTATGAGACCAAACCATTCTCACCAGAGTCTCATTTTTTCTCTTGTAAGGTGTTTTAAAATTTCTCACAATACTATACCCGTCGATCAAGCTTGTCATCATTCAGTGCATATAATAATCTTTATGTGAAAATTTTCTAAATTTACTAATTTAAGGATGTCTTGTATTCTTGCTGTGTTAAATTTTATTTCACGTTCACATTCGTTGGTTGAAGAAATGGGACTTTTTGCTGTGAACGGCCTTCCGTATTTTACTTTATGTACATTAGACACAATACGATGGGTATAAAGTGATATTGAATGTCTGTAATTGTTAAGCGTATTGTAGGATCTGCTGCATACTCCTGCCTCTGCTATTGTTGTATTTACTTAATGTTCTTGATTTTCTAATGCAACTACAAAATGGTCTTGCGACCCTCCAACGTCAACCGTGAGTCAATCACCCATTTAACCGTCCTACCTATAGCATGAAGGTACTGGCATTGATTTGATTCAAGATATATTTTGAGCAAAGCTCATACTATACATTACTGTCATAAATTAACTCAACTACGCAAAGTAATATATAGTCAACATCTCTTAACGTGTTTATACACTTTTTGGCACCTTCAGAAACACAGAAGATTTTATAATTGATGTAAGAAGATAGAGAAGGCCGATTCTGTGACAGCATTCCTGCTCCGATAATTGCCTTTTAATTGCTTTCTAATGAGCTTCTGCATTCCAATGAATTTTTAATGACCCGCCTGCGGCAAAACATATATACAGGGTGCGTCAAAATTTATATACAGT
>JAHWXV010921718.1:0-11579 GCA_024586415.1 Phrixothrix hirtus | reverse complement strand
TGCATATATCCTACACAACTGTAAACGCGCGCGTATTTAAAAATTATAAGGATTGTCTCATTGTGTCCGCCGTATCATTGTGACCCACCCTCCCCTATATGGCTTTCTATGCATTATATGCTAAAGTTGTCAAATGAGTAAAAATATTTTAGTTGACCTTATAAAATTAAAAGGATTAAATATGAGAAGTAGTGAAACAATTATGTTTATTATAACACAGGTGAACATTACACTTACTGCATATTGTATATAAATGGAAACTACAGTTATTTTGACACAATTGGCGGTTTTTCTGCCATATAGGCATGTGGCCGATGTCTGTACGAACAGAATTTAAAGAAATGTCTTGATGTATAGCAGGGTGCTTTCTTAGTTTTATTTTGTGTTGGTGTATCAGGATTTGATGAAATAATTAGACTTCCCTGACGGCTACTTGAACATCCTAAAAGGCTTGATGGTGATCTAACACACTCAACATTAAACAGACTACTAGGATGACCCCGTTTTCTTATCAAACTTTTATTAGCTTTACACAGGTCCGCAGAAAGTTAGTTTAAAATCAAATAAACCCATATAAAATACGCTATCGTTATTTTTCATTTTTTGACGCCATAAAACCCATGCGTTGACAGCACACTTTTTCAATCGTAAATGAATTCTATAGTATCCAAGCATAGAATCAAGCAAATCTACACCTCCCATATATTTATTGTGCACGTCAATTACCTGAGAAAAAGGAATATCTTTATATTGTTTTTCCTTCTTAAAGTACCTACTTTTGTTGTAGTTGGTCTACTACCAATATAAGTTGAGATCATATTGACTGGCTTGTTATCTATCATACCAGGTTACAACACATACTTTTATTCCATCAATAGCTGCTGCTATTTCAACCATACTTCCACGTCCTAACTTCTCGAGTACTTTTTCAGTAGGCATGCCACAATTTGGCACTCTATTGAGTGTTACAGTCCCTAAAGGTAATAAACCATTTTTATGCAAGAAAACCTATAGTTTTAGACTGTTGAACCAATTACCAAAAAAGATTTTATGGTTTAGATTTCGTGGTACTGTGGTAGTTAGACGCATCACAACATTTGCACTTACCCCTAAATCAAGTGCATCCTGTGGAAAAGAATTACTTTGTCAAAATCATAGATGAATCCAGAAATGCCACTTAATACTTGGTTTTTACAACCCCACTAATGAGGCTTTGCTGGATTGTACTGCTTCAGTTTGTGACGACATTTTGTAGGAATAATTTGTTCATCTACAACTAAAAACTTTTCCTTTGGTGCTACTAGTAGTCGCTCTCTAATTTTTTCAAGAAGAGGCCTCACTTTGAAAAGTTTGTGGTTTATAATCATTGTTATTATTGAAGTGGGGGAATCTTTTTATAGTTTCCCATCTATTACACGTCATAATTGAATATATTTGAGATTGCCCTACAGTATTATTCCAATAGTGCCTTGATGCTGGCAATAATAGTGCCTTGATGCTGGCAATTTTACTAAAGACATAAATAGAACCATACTAATGAACTGTTTTAATTCACCATTTGTAATATTGGCAGGTTTATTGATATTATCTTGAAGAGCTTTCAAATTAGATTGTTCTACAATGAAATTTATTAATTCATCCATAAATAAGAAATGAAAGAATTGAGCAGGATATTCAATTATCTTAGATATTCTAGTAAGTCTGTTGTTCCTTGAAATTAATATTTATTTTCATCATAATCCTCGTAATTCTTCTTTTTTCCAAATTATTTTTTGCTGTTTTCCTTTCTCAGTTACAGTTCTCTTTCATTTTGTTGGGAAGTTATCAAGGTCTCCATCCTCATTCTCAGATGCATTGGTGTCAGATGAAGGAATTATAATGTTTACCTTCTTAGATGTACAGAGTTTGTTAGGCACGTATTTGCTATCAGAAGCAGATGCTAATTCATCGTCGCTTAGAGATTCATCACCTGGTATAGGATTTACACACTTGTAAGTACCATAAAATCATTTTGAATTCATATTGTTGAAAAATTAATGTCCAATCGATATTACGAAACATTCAAACAAACACATAATTTCAATGAAATATAGATATTCAGCACTATAAAAAAAGGAATTATAAAAACATGTACACTTCCTAAATTACAATAACGTCTACTAATGACCTCATATGCATAAATATGTATGTATGCACATGTCATGTACAAGCAAGGTAGCAATCGCGTTATAAAATTACAACTTATTACAAATTTGACATATTTGATAAGAACGACAAACAGATTTGTTATTGTACCAGTACATATCAGCTATCCCAAGACGTTAATGTACACAAAACCATATATGAATTATTAGAAAATCAACGTCAAATACATCCACGAAGTTGTGATTTTGTAAAAAATCTACATAATTGCAAAATAGAGGGTGCATCCTTATTAAAATGTATTTTTAGTTGGAGCTTACCTTGTTTTTTCCTATTATAACAATATATTATATTTCGCTTACCATGGAAACATTACCAAATCATTACACGCTTTCGAATAATTAACGTTATACTACCAAAATATTAGACTACAGACAAATAATATATTTACAAGTATTACTAAAGGTCCAATCTATAAAATCATCCACAGTTCAATCCTTTGCAAATGCTAATTGTTTAAAAAAATGAATAAAAGCCTGCAAGTCATATATGGCTTCATATGCTATAAAGAGTTAATTAAATTAAAATATATCTAACTGATTCTTAATTAGAACCTTTTCATTTGGTTACTTCTTCAAGTTTCTAGTCGAATTCAATTGTTTTACAGTTTAAACCTTGACGGAGTCTTAATACTTCACTGGTCATTATCTTACCATCCACCTCACTAGATTCATCATATTCAACTAAAGCACGTTTTCACATTTTTCTTATCCTTTTTGCAATTATGATATATACTTTCTAACAAACTAATCAGAAAGTAAATGAATATTGCAGAATTGGATTATTTCGTTGCCCAAAATGTATGTTTCAACAAAAATGAATATGTCTATATCTACTAAGGTGTCTTTCATGGCATTATAAAATCATCAAGTATATTTGATGACTGTTTTCTGTGGCATAAAATATCAGAAATAACATATTATTTCAATATATGCTGCAGTAGACACCAGGATCAATTTTGGTATAAAGTAAAATAGACACGATACAGTAAAGAATAGAAATTAATTTTATATACAGTGGTCTCAAAAATAAGGAACATTATGTTAACAATAGATACATCTTAGTATACACATCAAAAAGTGTTTATATACAATGTGTGTAAATTACCTAGTTTTCAAAATAATTGCAATTAAAGTTTTCAATCCACCTCTGCATTTAACTTTATATATTGTATCTAACAATAAGTGACTGGCTGACTGTGTCTCTAGTAACAGAATAATGCATACGAATTCGCACATCTCAGCTGATTATTAAATATCTGTAAATGTATTCAATAGATAGTTATTGTTTAATTTTCTTTAAAATTTCTAGCCACCTTTTATTGTGCATATTTAAAATAAAAATGAGTTTTTACTTAATAGATACTAACCATTTTTGGTAGATTGTATTTTGGAAAAAGAAAATATTTTTAAAATAACTTTCGCTTTTAAACATATTCTACAATATTTCATGCCATTCTACATAATGTTAAACTTTACACAAAATTTATAAACCATCTTTGTGCTAATGTAATGAATGTTGAAATCGTCATCTTTTTAAACCTAAATTGCATTTTGATAAATATTCTACTATCATTAATAATTACAATCAACTGAGTTATGTATAATTTAAATTTTGTATATAGTTCAAAATCAAAATTGTAAATAAATTATATACAAATTTGACTTAATTTGTATGCAATAATACATATCTTTTATACAAATTAATTTGGATCAAACATGCTTTAATTTTATACATACCTATAAAAATTAGAATGTATGTAAATTTTAGATATTTAACAAACAACCTTTTTAATAATTACCTCACAAATAATATATAATTAATAAGAGTTTTATAGATAAAAGGAAATTTAGGTGATTTAAAAGAATACGTTATTAAAACAAATGTCGGTCATGAACTCGATAAAGAAATAAATGTAACATGATATTTTATAAACAGAAGCAAAGTGGTATTTATATTTTTAATCAAGTTTCATAGTAAACCATAGCCAGCATGACATTTTTAAACAAAAATTTACGAAAAATTTTGAGTTTAAAATTTTTTACAGACATGTTCACCGAGAACTCATGTACATGTGTTAAATAATACGCTTATATTTGACACCCTGTATATAGGGTGCATTTCTCCTAACTTGACAAGATCAAATAATAAATTGGTTAAAGCTGATATACTACTATATTAACTAACTTTATATTGCATTATGTAAATAACTCTAAAAATATAACAAAGAAAATAAAATGTCCTATAATATTTATTTTGTATAAAATTAATAGTTGAGAAATGTACAATTTTCGCATAGTACAAAATATAATTAAAATATAAATAGCGGTAGTAGGTACATTCAAGTAACATTATTCTTGTAATTACCATTAAATGCTATGGTAGAAATTCAGGAACTCAGACCTAGGCTAAAAGTACATTGAAAAGCTAGTTGCCCATTGTCTGAACACTTAAAAACTTAAATTTTGACGGGAACATGTACCAATACATAATAATTTACATAAGGCAAACAGTTTAACATCAGACATCATCAAATTTTCACATATCAATAGATCACACAAATACATTACTAACTATACTAATTATGGGTAGCAGTTTTGAATTACCCAGTAAGCTATTTGCAATCAAAAAGTCATGTTACACAAATCTACATCATATTTACTCTTAAAATGCTAATGAACACTATGTACTGGGTGGGATGAAAGGCCTTTTTAACAACCTCATTGAATATCACTATCTTTGGTAAATTAAACACTAACATTTACAATTACAATTAAATTAAATATTAGCACTGTCTGTTGCTGAAATTATCAGATCTGTAGAAAAAATACTGTAATTAGGTATATGATATGTAATTAACACTGTGTTGTTGCAGTTCCATTTGTAGGGTGTCCACTTACATAACCATTTGCGGCAGTCGAACCATTTTTAGAAGCAGGAGGAAAGGCGGGAAACTCAATACAAGTATCAGTACCTATTTCTAATTCTGATTCACCCTCTGAACTGCCTAATGAAAAGTCTTCTTCTAAGTTCTTTATCATTCTGAGTGGTGTAGTAGGATCATCCTGAGATGAAGATAAAACAGTATATACATTTCGAGCTTCCACGCCTGCCACACTATGGTAAAATGATATTTGTGCAAAATTAGAGGTTGCATCTTCAATAAGATTTTCAGCAAGCTCCAAAAATGTTGGTCGAGCTAACGGTTTATGTTGCCAACAATAACGCATTAGATTATATAATTTATCAGGACAATTCTCAGGTCGTTCCATAACACCTCCATCAATAACATACCGTAAAACTTGATCATTTGATAAACCTTGGTAAGGTTGAGATGCTAATGTTGCCATTTCCCATAGAACAACACCATAACTCCAAACATCACTACTACTAGTAAATACACCATCTTTAAGACTTTCAGGTGCCATCCATCGCACAGGCAATAAACCCTTAGTACCCTTACGATAATAATCAGTCTCATATATATCACGAGTCATGCCAAAGTCACCTATTTTAACAGTTAGATCTTCAGCAACCATACAATTACGAGCTGCTAAATCACGATGGACAAATTTCTTAGCTGCCAAATATGCCATTCCATCTGCAATTTCAATTGCCATTTGTAAAATCCTTTTTAATGTTGGAGGTTGATGGCCTGTATATGTATCAGCATCAGGTCGATGAGACCGAAGATATGATTTGAGATCGCCATTAGCCATAAGTTCCATAATTACTAATGTAGGTTGCCCTTGTGAAACAACGCCTAATAATCTAACTACATGTGCAGTATCAAATGCTTTCATAACTGAGGCTTCATTTAAAAATTCTATCCTTTCTCTAAAATAGAAAATAAAGTTATTTAAAAATGTATGAATTAATTTAACAAAATTCCAAATTGTATCAAAAAAAGAAGAAATAAAAGATTAAATTTGTTTTGACTCCATCTAATTCCATATTAAACAAATATGCTTTGTGCCTTTAGCAATAATTCGAATCTAACTTAGCAAAATAGTATAAGTATCAGGTGTACAACTTTATAAAATACTTTTTTACTTTTATGCATGCAAATGTTCATTACTGTACAATCTAGTTACTATGGAAATGCTTCATTCTGTACAGCTATGCTAATAGCTCCAGAAAAAACAAATTTTAATAAGTATGGTAAAATGAAAAGAAAATAAACAATGCTTTCAAAGTAACAAAACTGTTAGTATGTCGCTTCAATGTTTGTTTTGACATAATTTACAAAAGTATATTCTTAATGATTTTTTTTAGCTTAATTCAAAAACTTTCCAGTTGCATTAATTCCAATTTGTTTTTATCAGTAAAATAATAAAATTTAAATGTGATGCCTGCCCAAATTTTCCAAAGACTTTCAAGATAGACAACTTCTGAAATGTTTACCTGAACAAGAGTTATCATTAGACTAATGATTGTAATGTATGAGATTTATAACCTCCACTTGCTGATCATATTGTAATAGATTTTATAGAGTGTGTGTGTTCATTAAACATTGTGGTGAGTACCTTAATAGAAATTAGAAATAAGGAAATCCTTACTTTCCTAATAACTTTTGCTACTTTGAAAAATAATTACCTTAAATACTATTATTCAAATCTTTACATATTTGTCAGCTGTAATTTTAGTCCTTTCTCAGGTTATCACCAAAAATTTGTAGAAACTGATTTGTTTTGACCAAATAAAATCATTTAATTGACAAAATAATAATTCAGTTTTATTAGTTTTCCATTCAAATGAAATAACATAATGTGCATTGTATTTTATAAATAACAAAATCATTTAAATAAATTTTCTAAATCACTAGCTAAACTAACTGTTTAATCCAAAAGAACCATTGAATTAAAATGCCACTTAAGAGTATGCATTGACAATCATTTAGTAAGACCTGTGAAAAAGTGGGGTGATTTTAAGAGAGAATTGTAGACAGAACAAAGTGTATGAATCGCTTACGTCTGCTATACTTCAAATAAAATCGAGCCAAGATGGTAACCCTATCACGGGTCCACAAGCCACGAGGCCAGACCTTGATGCACCCAACAGAACCAACGCTAACAGCGAGTGCCAACTAAGCTACTGCAGTGCAAAGGGGGGGTCCAAATTTACTGACAGAAATTGCTGTTAACAGTTCCATCTCCTACCAATCAATATGATTCATGGTACACAATTAGGTTTGGGAGTGCCACTGTCACTGCTTGTGGTAAGAGGTATGCCCAAAAAGGCATGACCAGCAAGACAGAACTGGTCGCTTACATTTAATTATGCATATAATAATAGGTACTCCACTTGTAAGAACAGGCCCACTCTACAATTACACTAATGAGATTCTGCTCAGACCTACTCCAAAGTCCATAATGATCTTAAAGCTAAAGCTAGTCAAAATAAAACAATCACATGAGATGGAGGTAGCCATATAATCAACTCAAATCAAGATAAAATAGTGTATCACAACTAATATGGGTTTCTTCAAAGTAGTATTCCTGTATAGTAAATTAAAATAATATAAACTAAATTAGGGTACACAAACGTCAACAATTAAACTGAGACAAAATTAATTGGCCCCAAGGGTCACGCATATAGGCGTCTATAGCGTCAGTACTGCCATCTTTCTTTTTAACTAAATTTTACTGGTGTAAGTACAGCACAAATATCTCTTACACTGACCCACAGTTATTAATACTGAAAACCGAATGTTTATAACTAATACACATTTTCCTTCGTTTCATGGAAAAGAATTATTTCCCACCGAGACGGGACATACAGCACTGGGAGAGGGTCCATAAATGCTACAGGCTTCAATGCCTGGCAATTAACATAAGAAACAGTTATCATGTTTCTTACATTAATTCGAATACCTGTTATCACAGCACGCAAGGAGGGAGATTGTAGACATTACTGAAGAATGTGCTCTCTAATTCCCAGGCCATGCCAGGGAGGTCAAATGATTACCATCGATTCTACAAGGGGATCTTCAATCCCAATGGTTGGTTAATTGCGGGCCCAAAATATAGACACATGCCACGCGAATCTTTTGTCCACCTTTACTCGATTGCCGAAATGCACTTTACTATTCTCTACATTCATCTTCCACACTGACAACTTACTCAATGTCATTCATTTGTAATTTAACACAGCTGCGCAAACTTTACAAAGGATATCATCGGTGTATTTAAATATCACCGAAAACGCCAAACAATTGAATAGCGAAATGACAAATTCTATCCATCAAAATTTACTTGAATATCATTTCGATTTATTTTTATTGATTCCAAAAAAACCTTTACTCTCGTTTCCATGACAAAAAGCCACGTTTTCTCTCAAACAGAAATCTGGCTGCTCAGATCCTTTAAACTGAAGACAACAAATTCTGACACCCTCTCCGTTTATATACTATTATGCTAGCTGTGTCAGTAATGCATAATTTAGAAAGGATTTTCCAATAATTAATGATGTGTGATAACAGAAATATTAAAATATATCCAAAAACTGACTCGAGGCATAATAAAGGTGGACGATTATTTTCAAGTGTAAAACAAAAAGAGAAAATTTCCAGATACAAATGAAGGGGTAAGACATAGTACAAGCATCGACCAGATGTTAAAGATTTTCAAAAATAAGCATAAAGTCAGATATTGTTGACTAAAATTATCTAAACAAATTTGAACTATGAATGATTATTATTTTAAAATATGTGCCTACTGAAAACTATTATCCTATTTTGCACTCTTGAAATAAATTGCTTTTAAAAGCGTGATTTCAGTATTTTAGTAATTGATTATTTCAGATATCTAAAGAAAAATAATTCTATTTTACCTTGTGAATATTGGCTACACCTATATCGCAAATCAATTTTTCCAAGTCAAAATAGTTATTCATTAAAAGCATTAAAAGAAACTATCAATAATTAATAATAATTAATAATAATAATAATAATAATAATAATAATAATAATAATATTGTAATCCACGTGAGTAATAATTAAATTGAATTGTTGCTGGAACAAGTAGGTTACAAGTAATTTCTAGAAAGTCAGTTTGCAATTTTTTGTGAAATTTTGCAATTATGCCATGGAGTATTATAATTCGATTAATATTCTTTTAATGATCCAATAGCGTGTGCAAAAATTTATTTCGCTTAGTATGCCACTCGAATACTTATTATTAGCCTGCGGGAGGAATCTCATAATAAAACAAATTGAGATGTTCGAAATTCAAAGTTGCAAATTACTTACATAAAAAAAATCCAATAATATTTAATATCTAATAAATTGCAGATTAACAGTGTTTCTCAAACAAACTCAGGCATTTCTGAAAATAAAACAAGTAATTTGTAACATTTTACTGACTTTCACCTCGTGCGTAATAAAACAAACTAAAATGATCCTGCAACCAAACATTATCGCATTGTCGATAAAAGTTCATGCATCATCAATAAAAACATACTTTGTTTTAAGATTCTTGATGACTCAAAAGGCATTCAGTTCAAAAGGAAAATAAAATTCCAAAGTGCAAGAAAAGAACATTAGGGAAAGTTTTCATTAGGGATGGCTTTGTTATAAATAAAGAAAAACAGGCTAGCCCAAAAGTTTATTCAAAGAGAACTACTTTAAAAACAAGTACTGCTGAAAATATAATGAACAGTTCAGCTGAAGCAATAAGTGATTCTTTAAAAATTTTAGCTTCTTATAAAATCTAAGAATGCATGCCTAACAATACAAAGAAAGAAGAGTCATGTCTGAAAGGTCGGAGAACTGTTGACATTCTGCATATATTTGAGACATTGAAATTAGCTGGAGATCATGCACCTCATTTGGGCCGCTCATTAAAAAATATGAAGGTCGTTGGAGAGACAAGATACAGATTTGCATCAACTACAGCATTGAAATGCAACTTTTTCAATCATGTTGAGAATATTCATACAATCTCTGAGCTTTCTGATATAAATAAAAATTCGGTTCTTATGATAATGAATATCGGCATGGGTCATACACATTTACAGGAAGTTGCATCAAGACTCGAAATTCCTTGCATGTCTCAAAGTACTTATCAAATGCTGCATAAAGAAATCTGTAACTCCTGGGAAACAGCTCTTAAAGAAATGGCAGTTGCTGCGGAGGAAAAGAAAAAGTTGGCTATTGACAAGGGAGAGATGTAACCATTAATAATGTACCTATGATAACTGTGGTTTATGATGGCGTATAGACCAAACAAATTTACAAATGCAACTACAATTCATTATTAGGGGCAGCCAGTATTATTGATTACCATACAAAAAAAATTTTGTATTTATCCATAACAAATAACTTGTGTATTATTTGTAAGAAAGCAGAATTCGAAAACGACCTGGCTAAAACTTATATGTGTTATAAAAATTATTAGTTAATTTTCGTTATTTTCATGGTCTTACTTTGTTTATGTGGGATTTAAAGTAATTTAATTTCCTGCGGGACTAAAGTAAAATTTTAATGCTTTGTCATCGAAACAAGTGACTAACTGTGGCGTTTTAGTCCCAAAATTGCAAAAAATCATTTAAAATTATAAAACATTATATAAAAAACGTTGGTTTAGTACTTTTTAGGAAAATCACATCGGAATTCAACAGCCTACAGTCGCCGCGATTTATATTTTTCAAAATGAGTGTAAAGATCTGGAGACATTTTGGGCAATTCTTCCTGTAAAGGATCTTGAATGCCTTCCTTGAGTGAAATATGATGTTTTTGGATGTTAGCTTTAATTCCTTCCTAATACTCAATTGCATTTAAATTTGGCGATTGAGCCGTTGTTTAAAGAACCTTTGGGCAGTTATACAGTAGTCATGTTTTAACTACCTTTGAGATATGTTTTGGATCATACAAAATAGAACTTGCAGTTCCCTAAAATTCATAATTTCATAGCACCATCATATAAATTATTTCTTAAGATACCTAAATATAGCCGTTTACTTCTGTTTTCATCTATGTATACTAAATTGCCTACACCCAAAGCTGATATACAACCCCATACAATTTGCCGTCCACCACTTTTACTTCATTGTAGATCGTAAATTTTCAATATTGTGTTAGATTTTCATTTACATATTGTACCGAATATGGATGTAGTTAGCCTAAATGTACGTTCCTGCTTCCATACTAAATTTAAACTTTGTCCTCTCCATAGTATTTCAATGATGCCCCTTTCTTTGGTTGTTATTATTAAAATATTAATTACCCTATTTCTTTTATTTTTAACAAAACGTCATCCTACAATTATTCACCTCTATAGTCATCATTAGGGGGTGGAATATATGCATTTAAATGCAGCCAAAATATGCGCATATATATGCCTTGTTTGCCTTTAAAATATGCACTTATATGCCTTTTT
>JAHWXV010921715.1:0-15136 GCA_024586415.1 Phrixothrix hirtus | reverse complement strand
CTGCATAATTATTTTCTTTCAGGAATTATAAATTATGTTAGTGTGTACTGTAATTTTAGATATTGTTCGCCGTTGAAATATCTTATAATTCATCTTTTTTGGACGTTTTCTTCTTGAACGGGGTGGTGCCCAAAGAAATGCTTAATTTAACTACTGTTAATAATTAAATTTGCTTAATACTTTACGTTCTAGCCATTGGCTAATTGTTAGAATTAACCTCGCCCCGACCCAACCTCCGCAACTATTTTTGAGCTGCCGTGCACAGCGTGTATTTCGGTCCATTTGTCTCAAAATGACTGTAGCAGTACGTTTTTGTCTGCTAGTAGATTCTAATGTTTCAGATTATTTTCAATGGAAGCACAAATGTGCTAAATTCGTCTCTAGCAAAAAGGTGATATGGTGTTATCTACTTTGATAAATGATACATCACCAAAGGCTTTTCTTCTTAGATATGCATCAAGAGCGTGTAAGAGGTAAAAGTGAGTAAGCTTTTACATTGTCATATGGGACATATGCCTGCCACGTTATCTGTCATAGTACGGCTACAGAATGCAGATTATGCCGTAATAAAATATCGCCAGCTAAACTAAAGAATTTGTGCACCATGTTTTTGAACCTCCAAACAGTCATCAATGATTTACTAAGATGCGAGATAATGTCGATGCACTTAAAGAAGATCTGTATCAAACCATTAACCAGTCTGATTGTCATCAGAGCCGATTTAATATTTCTAATCGTCACAACTTATACTTCCCTAGTACTTCGAGAGGGATCCGCCTTCTTTCGTTAGCTGTATTCGCTAAAATTAGATCTCATCTGCTGCGCGACTCCAGTTGCCTTTAGAACGTTATCATTAGTCGCAAGTAGTAGTAAATCATATGCTAAACTTTCAAATTTTTAAACCACTATTGCATATTCTTCGCAGCGATGGTGTCTTCACCTGCTGCTTGAGATATGTTTTAGTTCCCCAGTCTCCTAACTAACTTAATTTAGATTCGTAAGGACCTCATTCAACCTGTTTAGTTAGGTTTCTCATAAGTAATGCACATTTACGCATTTACTTCTTATGAGCCTATCACCAAACAACTCAAGAACTTTTTTAAGCTGAGTCACGTTTTCCGTTTGTTCTGCATACGCACACAATCATTTCAGACGGGTCCTTTATGCTACTTGGAATCAATATCAAAATTTTTATTAAAATAGAGTGGTATACCTTCTAAATATTTTCAACTAAATTATAAGATCTAAATCTTGAATTTATACAAGTTAAACAATTTGCAATTATTGGTTTTAATACAGGTGCCGCATAGCCGGCATGACGAAAGCTGTGGACACTTGGAGCACAATTTTCTTATAAATTTCTTTTTTCAAAAATATTTTTGAAATTTAAAAAATTTGGATGATATAATTTGCTCTAAATAAAAATCCTGTCTACTAAATAATAGGAATTATGACTTGCATAGTATTAGTAAAAGTGTACTACTGTAATTTAATACTACTTAGGATAACACTAACATTGTTTAGGATATGTTTGTAGTAGTTTGACATAAAAACTTCTTTGGCCTTGTTTAGTTTGTTTGAAATGACAAAACAGTTTTAAGTCGGCCGCTACACTTTAAGACTTAATTTTTAAACATAGGTACTGATTGTTTCATTTCTTGCTACCAAAATTATTTGTTAAAGACATAAAAATCGCAATTGTTTTATCTTAATTATTAGACATGAAACTAAGAAAATTATTTTTCTTTTAAAATTTGTCACGTATTCAAGGAAGATATTCTCAAACAAAGTAGCCGATTCTTTTTACGCCGGACGCTAACAATATTATTCTCTAAAAATTACTATTATAAACAAAAAAAAAACAACTGGAAGATGCATTAATTATTTCGCTTGCAAAAACTATTTTAAATTCTTCGTTTACCTGTTAGATTCATCGACCGGACATTGTGCTGTTCTAAAATATATCAGGTAAAGTAATCCTTTTAACTTTATCTCCTGAAACAAATACTTTTAGAAACAAGCATATGTTGCAAACTTCAAGATATACTGATAAGTAATACAGAGCGATATTACTATCTGGCACTGCGCGCAAGCCAGGGTTCAATGGTATAATTGTTAATATTTCAAAAACTATATGTTTTTAAAGAAAATTTTCAGCTCTTGCTGTTGTTTACGCAGCACCATATATATAGAATCACTTTCCATTGTTGTTTCTGCATCACCTTGTATATAAATAATAAAATAAATAGGGCAAGGGTACGCTAATCCAAAATTTAAATATCTAAAAATAAAGTCAGTATATCAAATTAATTCAATCCACCTCGTATAGTAATTCATAAAATCATTTTGTGAAGTTGCATTACGAATTATATCAAACATATCGGTTGCTAAAGGATAAAATTTATACGAGAAAGCGATTCAATTGGAAAGATTCTTTTAGATAATTAAATGTTTATTTAAATTTCTTGCTTTGTTAAACAAGCCAGCCTTGTTGGAAAAATATGTGAATCCCATATCTTTTTGAAGGTTAATTCTAGTCAGGGAAATAACCGAAGAAATCGAGCAAAGAAATCGTGAACAATGTTGTATTAATACTTTCATCAAAAGTCATCTAGGTTGTTGTAGTCATGACGCTGTTGATGACACATTAAAATAAAAATATTAATTAACACCAAAATGTCTAGGAATAGACAAAATTGTATATATAAAAATTCTTAGACACAAATAATGTAAATTAACTTGTAGTAAGAGCCCTTTAGCTTAAATTGTTAAAAGGATAGAAATCGGTAGATTTGTTAAACAAATGTGAAAAGGCAAGGCCATGCATGGCAATCTCAAATAGAAAGCATATTTAAATTTGTATGGTAACTTAACAACTTTACCGACAACGTCCCTAAGTATGTTTTAATATAAATTTCTCGTTAAACGACACGATTTATGCAAATTAACGTAAGAACCGCATAGTGCATCTAACCGACAAGAAAATTTAAA
Source organism: Phrixothrix hirtus (assembly GCA_024586415.1). Taxonomy (NCBI): domain Eukaryota; kingdom Metazoa; phylum Arthropoda; class Insecta; order Coleoptera; family Phengodidae; genus Phrixothrix; species Phrixothrix hirtus. The sequence continues at coordinate 12,145 of JAHWXV010921715.1, read as the reverse complement.
CTCATTGGTTTAAATTCAAAATGCAAATCACCGTATTGGATAAGCAAACTGTGAAATTGTTACATGAACTGAAACTACCAAAAGAATTCGTATTTTCCTGATTAGCCATCATTGATGAAACGTCGCACAGTTGCAGTGTCATTAATTAACAAAGTTAATACAGTCAAAGATCTGGTGACAAGTTCATCGTTAAATTTACTTTGAGAAGGAACAAATTATTTTCAGTTTGTTACACCTGTGATCATAGAGGACTATTAGTCCTCTCTAAATACAATAAATAATTTCCAAAGAATCAGCCTGTGAAACAAACAGCAGGAGGAATTGAATATATCTGGTACTACAAATTATTAAAGTAACTCAAATTCGGGAATGACGCGAAACGCGAAATTTCAAAAGGCTTTCAATTATTATTTAAGGAAATTAAATGATTTGAATCTAAATAATAGTGTATAGCTTGATTTTCATTCTTAATTGTTTTATGTAAAATTCAGGTAATGTGCCGTTTGCATCTTTAGTTAGAAATGCCTGTAATCTGTTAGCATTAAAATAACCTTTTTCAACAAATATTTTATTTACCGTAAATGTATAAATTCGTTTTGTAGTCGAAAATTAGCTGCTTTAATTATCATTTATTTTAAATAAACCAAATACTTCTTTTATTGCTTTTATTATTGCAATGATTTTATTTTATTATGTAAATAACATAAATTTTAACTTGAATTCAACAAATATACTTAAACCTACATTATGTATTTATTGGAGGATAATAACAGAGCTTGATTTTAAAATAATGCGCAAACCAGGTAACAAGGAATATAACAGTACACGTTATATGTGTCATTTAAGTTGTACACTAGAGTGAAGTTAATTGGCCGTTGACCCCAAATATATAAACAAATAAATAATTAGATACCGCTCGATCACTTAAATAGTAAGTTATTTGAAAAGTCCAGACCAACAAACAACTCGGATGTAATAAATACACGCGGGATTGCGATAGAAACATCGCCGTTAGGGAAATTAAAAACGATGGGCCCCTTGAGAAAAATAAATGAAGAGCAGTCGACGGTAAGTTTTAAAGCAGTTAGTTGCGCTGATTTTTAGGTATATCGGATAATCTCTGAAAAATGAAAAATTAGTTTAGTTTATTTCGGCAGAAGTGTCTTCTTTATTTTTAGCAACGCTCTGATTTGCGTCTGTCTAAAAAGCATAGGAACCAGCCTGGCTTTGATAGCCGCGATCGAACTCCAAACTAATGGGATTTAATAATCGACAGGTGTTGAAAGCAATTATCATCAAAGCATGGTTCAACCAGTCTTGGGGCATCATAGAAATTTGACCGTAAAACTTGTAAGTGACTGTTTCACCATTGCTTTTAATTATTTGTTGAATATAATATTCCGCACTTAGGACTCTATTCCATTAGTCGACGTAAAATTAATGCATGATAAATTGACCAAATTTATTCCCGAATTAAAACTTACGAAATAAATGGACTAGAGAATTTTTCGAAAGACAATTAATTTAACCTTGCAATTTTAACTTAGTATAATAAATTTTCACTTTTTTATAATATTTTTTGAAGAAAAATTTTGCTGTAACATTGTTTAATAATTACTTCAAAACGGTTCCGTCCGTTTTCCTTTAAATATAATTAACCGCATCCAGATTGGAGTGACCTCAAGTCTATACCAAAATTTGCGAACCCCTTTCGTCAACTAATATTTCTTTATATTTAGTTTAAGGTCGTTGTAACTAGATTTCCGATTCGTTTATAAATTGTTGATTTACTTGAAAACACTTTTGTTGTGAAATGTTATTTTGAATAAATAAACGTGTATGGTACAACAATTGCTTTATTGCAATAATTTGTGTTATCAATTTATTAATAATACAGCGCGCTAAGTAATAGTGCTCGATCTAATAGTTATTTAAGAATTCACAACAACCCTTTGTTTCGAGTTAAGTTTAAATCATTCAATTTTTCATTCACTTTACTTAAGACTAGTAATTTTGTACCGCGTTGCCGCATTGAGCACCTGTTTGTCTTCATTAATTTAAAATAGAGTACATTCCCAGATTTTACTAGAACCACCTGCACGCTATGCCTAAGTAAATATAGTTCAATAGTTCATAAATAATTCGTTTTGCATATACAACGTGCATCCCTTTACGTCCCCTTTGACGACGAATATTAAACTCTGGATAGCAACATATTAAATAGGGGTATTTATCATCTTTGAATGACATGAAGATAAAGTTCATGCCACCTTTTAATTTTCTCTTCGTAAGGTAATTCTGCATTGAGTGCATTGAGATGGTATATCTACGGAGTGATAAAATATAAGAAGTCAGAATAAGGCTTTTCAGATAAACCCACTCCTGGCACTCGACATAATATGTTGTGAATGTTTCATAGCGATAGATAAAATCCAAAACTTTGAACCTACGAAAACTTCAAATGGTACCGGTGAAGCTTGATTTGATACCTGTTGCTTTGCTTTATTAGATAGCGGAACAGACTTTACCACATTTTGGCAATCCACTTAGTTTTATGTGAATGTCCAAAGTGGAGTACTTTACGGCAGTATATTGCTAAGACCACGATATTTTCAACTAGTACGGTATAATTTGCATGAAACCTGTGGCACAGAACGCGTAGCAGGGGTCAGGAGTCCTAATACAACTAAACTATGAAATTTATTAGTGATCCAATTGAAACATGCATTAAATAATAAAACGCAGACTCTAGTCTAGGAAACGTTATAAATTATAATGACACTTGGCGCGATAATTCCATTTAATTTTAATAAATGAAGATTGCCATGCAAACTAGAATATTACTGTTAAACGAAACAACTTCCTAAAATAAATAGCTTATTCTTAGAAAGAAAATCATATGCAAGATATGAATTATTATTTTTAATTAATGATAAATAACTTTATAGCACCTTATTTTGTAACCAGAAAGCAAAAAGATAATCCTTATACTAATTCATTTTTAACTCTGTCACTTCGAAGTTATTTGAAGCCATAATTTTTTTTAATTCGTTATCTTAATAGATATAGTAAAATATTACTCTGTAAACATATTTTAAAGAAGCAGAAGTCAATCAAACGAAATTTGTACTATTTTCTGTACTATTGTACCAGTAATATACTTCTTATTGTGAACGCCTTGCTGAAAATGATTTTTGAAGATATTGCCACGTCGCCTGCCTGTATTTAAGATATTAAATTTTCTTTACGTTTTTTAAATAAATTATGTGACCTTATTTAATGTCATATCCGGGCACAGCATCTGTCAAATTACGTAACTTGCCTTATAATTATATTTCCATTTCTTGTGTGCTTTTTGTATATTGAGCATCTGCTTAACAAGAACTTTCAATTTTAACTTATGCTACAATAAATTTTATTTTATTCCTTTTATTTAACACACGTGAAGTTTATTTCGGAGAATATAAATTCTAAAAACTTAATTGTTTAAATTTTACAACACTTCTGTTGGAGTTACACCATTTTGTTTTATAAATGTTACAGTGTAGACTAATATGAGTATTGTGAATACATTTTGTGAACTAGTGAGAACTGTGACTTAAAATCTAAATTTAATACAAAAACTAAGAGATTTTCCTGAGGCTTTCTGAGGACGGTGGATATGACAGTGTGGTTCACATGGGAAACATTGAGTTAGTCTAAAACATAAATTGGTGTGCATTTCATAAACAATAACTAAATACTTTGATACCATTATTGACTGAAAACTACTTCATCTATTATAAAATTGGGCCGAAGAGATTAAATTTATCGCAATAAATAGAAACTCGTATATATATATTATTACAAAGATCTTTGTTAACATATTACAACTTTTTAATCATACTAATAAACATTCTCTGCTACTCAATTCGTATAATCTTATATTCACCATGGCAGTATTAGATGTGGAAAGCTTTAGCCTAGGTATATTCTAAAAATATGTATTTAGTTGAAAATTGGTGTAAGGACTTCTTGTATATATTTGTACCTAAAATAACGTGCTGTTTCCATATCAATCATATCCGGTTTAATTTTAAGAGTGAATTGTTTGCGAATATAAAGCCGTGATTACACTGCGCAGTTTAATGCATTTTTTTTAACTTTCAAATTGGAAATAAATGCAGCACCTATGTGCAGTTACTCTCACGCAGATCCAGTACAAATGCTTTCACAAATCTTTATGTTGCACTCTACACATTATTGTTAAAAAAGTACCACTTGTAGTTTTTGTCAATTCTGAATGGCAAGAAAATTTACTCCATTTGAAGATATAGGAAATATAGAATAGTTTGACGTAATGCCGCATTAGATTTATCTGAAACTCTATTTGATATCCGTGAAAAGATTTAGTTAAGGAAGTCATTTTTACATTGAATACTTTTAGAATAATTTTACGTATTTTCAAAATTACATTTTAGTAGATTTGTGTAAACAAAATTATACGCAAGAAAATCAAAGATAAATTGCGTTAGTTTACATTTTAATTTTACTTTAAATGGGCGTTAACCTATTCCTTCAATGAACAGTTTGTAATCAAATAATTTTTGAGTATTTTTTTGCCTAACTCAACAACCAACTAATTATTTCCAACTGCACTTAGAAATGTATTAATTATGGTTAGTCTATATGAACTCATCTAGGAAGAGTATTTAAATCTTCATAAAATACAAAAAAATTGTGTAACGCATGTCCATTTTGACATATTCAAATGAAAAGAGCTCGTCTCCAGTTTCAGTACATTAAATCCATTCTGCCAAAAATTTATAAATAAAGATGTAACCGCTATTTTGTTGTTTTAATTTAACAGATGGCGTTATCTTTTCATATTTTCACGATGAATTTTTTATACTCCTTAGTTAACAAAATTTGAGCGAAACGCCTTTTTGTCTCTTTTTGCAAATGATCTAATAAGAGTTTGTGATAATAAGTTTTCAAGGAGTTTGCCACAGTTTATAAAGATCCCCAAATTTGTTTAACAATTGTCCAAGAACCTTTATAAAAAAAAGCAGTTTTGTCATTAATCAAAAATGAATGAACTCCAGTATTTTCTTAAGTTGCATTGATGCTTCATTTTTGAAATTAAACAAGAATTTACAATTTTTTAAAAATTTTAACGTTACATCGTTACATGTATATTTGTATGTACATTAGTAATTAATTGTTCTCAGTTTATTTAAATTAACAATAAATTTCATCATGTATTCATTTATATTAGGTTGTAGTATCTTTCAGAAGAGTGGCAACATTCATTTTCAGAAATAAAAGTGGAAACGTTGTGAATTTACCAACGTATTTGGCTAATACGCAGGTCAATTTTTGTTGAGATTTGTGAACGATTTCGAAACTTTGTCTTTTTCCGGAGCCTTTACAATAAACATGTATTAATAGTTTGTTTAAAATATGGTATAATAAAATAAATTTAAAATAAAAATATTGCGTAAACATGAAATTGCTTAGTGTAATATATAATCGTTTTCATTAAAATGAAAATAATTATATAGATTTAAAAAGATTTCTTAGGATTAATAGTAATACAATATCATTGCAAACGTTTGAAATTCGACGATCTTTCTTTGGTAATTATAACTTAATTTTTCTTTGTTCCTTTAGTTGTTTTCAATCAGGAAAAATTGACTTATTTCAAGAAAGTAATTGCAATCTGCATTTAAAGATTGATACAGGTTTAAATCGATGTCGGTTCTTTAGCATGTGGTAAAAAGTTTTAAGCCAGCTATTATCTCGTTACATCGTGTGAAGGTCAAGTACCTATAATTAATAAGGGTAAATTATTTTACTTCTTAAACGTGGCATTATAGTTTAATTCAATTTGTAACCACAAAAATAAGGAAGAACATTCAACCTCTTTCTTTGAAATAATGTTAGATTAATTCATATTAATATAAATTTAAATTTTTAGAGGGAATGCTAATTTATATTACCAAATCTAAATTTCATTTCTTTCTTTGTCATTAATTAATTAAATACATTTATTTTATTGTTTTTCATATAAATAACACAGGTATTCAAAAAGTCGCTTGTCGAGATTAATATGTGATTTGACATAAATGTAATGCGCTAATTACAAAACTTGAATCCATTCCTGTCCATCACGTAAGACTTTTTACAAAACGCAAAATAAAAATTTTATGGAATTTATACGTAAATATGTTTATTTACACAGCATAACTATTAGAAGTGCATAATTCCAAATATAAACGGATACAGTTTTTTCCTAACTTAATGGAATCTTTTTCTTTTGACATGAAAACTTCGTTTAGTGGATTTTTTTACTATAAGTTGTAGATGCAGAATCACATTTCAGCATCCAACAGTAGTCGGCTAACATTGACACATTCCACCTTCCTTGGCAACGCTTCTCCTTTTCTTTTATATCTTAGTGAAGGCGCTCTCCTTGTTCTTCACTAACTGCACCAAGGTTTTTGGGAAATTGGTCTAGATGTGAAAATAAGAAGTGCACCTTCAAACTCATATTGCAACCTAGTACATGAAATTTTTCCAACATTCTGTTCACAATTCTGACATAGTTCGGATCTTTGTTATTTCCTGAAAACTTTTCAATAACTTCCTTAAATAAAACCCAAGCATCTTTTTCAGTAGCTGTCATCTAATTTAGAAAGTCTTCACCTTTACATAAAGTCCTTATATTAGGACGTATAAAAATGCCTTTTTCTAATTTGGCGTCAGACAAATAGGGAAATTTTTTGCAAATATATTGAAAAAATTTTCCGTTTTTACCGAGAGCCTTCACGAACTGCTTCATTAAGCCCAATTTAATGCGTAGAGGTGGCAAAAAACCTTGTTTAGGATCAACTATGGCATTGTGCTTTATGTTTTTACCGCCTGGTGTTAGGTTTTCTCTCGTAGGCCAGTGCTTTTGAGACTAAAGTTAATCTCGTGCTTGGCTGTCCCATTCGCAAATAAATGGATATTTTGTATAACCTGACTGTTACCCAAGAAGCATACAAAGTACTTTTAAGTCACCACAAACCTTATGTTCCACATATTTTATTTTGTTTAAGAGGAGTTCTAAATTTTCATAGGTTTCTTTCAGATGAGCAGAGTGGGCAACAGGAACAGAGGTCTATTTGTTTCCATTGTGTAATAAAATGCATGGAGTCGATAAAAAGTCGCCACTCTTTTTCCTTATAAGTAGTAGTTCCTAGTTTAGTGATTAATTCGGGTATATTGTTATAATATACTAATGACCCTTTTTGAGCAAAATATAGAGTAAAGTCTTTTTCACGATTTCTAGTAAATTCTTATCATAAAGTCTGGATGCTAGTAGCTCTGAGGCATCATTGGGAAGATTTAAATCCCTTATTAAATCATTTAATTCCCATTGGGTAAATAGTTCTAGTTTATCAGCTACTTCTGGATCAGAAGCAGAGTCGTTCGAATCAACTACAGACTCCGCCGAATCGGATGAAATGTTTTATATTTCTTTTGGTAGAATTAGTATAGGGCAATGAGAAATTGATCTAATTGCAGAATTTAGATTAGGATAAAAAATTCTTTTTTTATTCTTGCTATTAAAGCCCATCACATTGCAAGAACAGAAGTAGCAGTCTCACTATTATTCTTGGGCTCAAGCCATACCATAGGAACCCCACAATTCAATGATTTTTTCCTACCTTTCGTCCAGTTTCTTAAAGCTTCCACGTAAATTGTACACACAATGTGTTGTGTCCATGACTTGTTTTGGTCACTTATTTTGACCGCAAAGTAGGCGAAGTAAGCACTTTTCACAAACGAAGTTATATTTTGTCTTTGTTTTATAATAACAAAACTTCCATAAATATAATAAAAGTTATCTGGATTGTTAACACAGGGTCTTCTATTCATAATGGTATAATAAATCAAAAAACAGCACTAATAAAGAACACAACTATGCATGTACATAGTAACTCAAAGTGATAAATGCTGACAGGTTCTGACAAGCTGCAGATTGCATTGTTCTCTTGGATAACTACAAAACAAAATTGCCACGCACGCCTTTCAATCCTTATAGTGCAATAATGAATTTTACTAAAATACTGTTTTGTGAAAAATTGGAAGGTGCCAGGAAAAAACCAAGATTATGTTCGGTTTCAGGAGATAAAAATTATATTAAAACAGATATTAATTGAAAAACATCAATTTCTTTGTAGACCTGTGTAATTTGTACACCAAAAATAAGTCAGAACCTTATTGATAATAAAGTTCCTTGTATATATTACTTAACTTAATTTTCAGTGTCATATTGGACATATTACCTTGTATGTGTATTTTACAGCAGTCTACCTCTACCCTTCCTTGTTCGAACAACGAAGTGTGAACCAAATTCCACCGCGAAGTCGAAATGGAGGGATGGTAAAGTTACAAGGAAATCAATAATCGAAACTAAGTGACTGACTAAGTATTTTTTGCATTCTTTATCGCATTTCATACAAAATGTAGTTACTAATTTATGTTTCTTTAAATAATTTTATTGTTAATTAAATTCTGATTACAACCTGTTCGTTTATTTCCAGTGTGCATATTTATTATCCCCAGAAATAAATAATATCCAACGGTCACTATTTCGCTACATAATTCTTTTCTATCTGACTGAATCTACCGTCTGGCGCCCTTAAACTATAAATCTTCGAATGTTATTTAAGTGCAGATCTAACGCACCCTTTTGTAGAGTCTTAGATCTAGCTAAAGTAACCAATATACCGTTATAAGAACGGGGTCATAGGCTACATCTATTTATATTGTGACCCTTGGCAACACTGCGTGTTTAAGGCGCCATATAACGTTTGTACTGGAAGTTTTGACATTTTCGAACATAACCTTATTCAGAACATTTTGACATTTGAACGTGATTGGTAGTGTTTATAGTGACTTCAAAATTGTCTCAGCATAAAAATGAAATTAACTCGTGAAAATTTTGGTGCGATGATTTATTACGACTTTCAACGTGGATTATCTAGACAAGAGTGCATCGATCAACTTACTTCCACTTTTTCCGATAAATCCCCATCTTTGCCACTGTGAAACGCTGGTTTAACGAGTTTAATCGTGACCGCCGTTCACTCGCCGACGGAAGTCGTGAAGGTCGTCCAAAATCAGTTGTTGTGCCAGAAAGCATTGATGCTGTGCAAAAACTAATAATACAAGATCATTATGTGACATACTGTGAGATTGAGGCAGCCTTCTACATTACTTCAACCAGCATATATAAAATATTGCATGAACATTTAGCCGTGAAAAAGATTTGTTCTCGTTGGATCCCACACAATTTTATAGCATCTGAAAAAGATGCTCGTGTCGATTGGGGCAAGCAAATGCTTATGAAATACAATGGTCGTGCTTCAAAAGATGTTTATATTATATGATATATATTACATAACGTAATATTGTAACATGGACATATTCATATGAGCCGGAAGCTAAATATCTGTCGACTGTATGGGTGTTTCCAGATGGTCACTTCTGAATGGTACACTACCATCCTTTTACTGGAGGTCTTCAGGGAAATAAAAAAAAACACAAGCGCCGTAGATTCATTATGCATCACAATAATGCGAGCTCTCACACATCTCGTTTGGCAAGCGATTATTTGAACATTCAAAAAACCAAATTAATGGGTCATCCGTCGTATAGTCCTGATTTGGCACCCAATGACTTCTTTTTGTTTCCAAATGTTAAGAATAAATTGCGTGGACAGCGATTTTCGTCGAGAGAAGGAGCAGCCGATGCGTTCAAAAACCATGTTTTAGAGATGTTTCAAACAGAATAGTAAAAATTGGTTCGAATGAATGCAAAAGTGTATAGATCATAAAGGAGAATATGTTGAAAAACAATAAATCAATTTGCAATGATAAATTGCCGTTTCTTTATTATTAAGCTCACAATAAAAATGCAATTTGAAATGCAATTAGGAATTGTTGTTAAGAAATGAAGACAATAACGAAATGATAAACTCGTATGCATAAAGACAGAAAATCAAAATACTAAACCAACGCAGTTTTATGTTATAAGGCAAACTGTTACTGTTACAACATTTTGAATATTACTAAACCACTAAATTAATGATTTATTTGTATGCGGTGAAATAGTTATAATAGTTAAAGCTACAAGCGGAAATAAAATTTCCATATTCTGAAACTTCAACTTCAAAATCAAACAAAACGCTATGATTGTCTAAATAAGCTCAATATAAATCTAATAAAACCTTTACTCCACCATTTCAGTTGATTTAGGCTATGTGCACCCTTGCTTAACCACTAGTAGAATATTAGATTTTAATCTGAAACGAATTGGATATTAATTCTTAAGATCAATACTCGCCCCTAGATGACAAAAATAACAAATTCACAAAATCTGAAAGATTCGTTCTGAAGTAGACATGATGAAATGGAATTCATGTTAAATTTCTTATAAAATGTGTCGACTGAGACATAGCCACATGATATAACAAACTTAAATTGTAAATCATTTTGCTTGCGACGTAATTTTTAGGCTGTATTACAAACAAGGAGTGCGTTCAGCTGAAGAAACCTTTAAGACTGTCCCTAAGTGTGATGGCACTTCTGAAAGCATTTCCATTGACTGCTATGAAGAGCAATGTTTCAGAACATTGATACTCCTTACGGATATCTCGCCATCTCTAGTAACCTCATTAAGGTACATGATCTCAAAGGCATTCCTTAAATTTTCTGCCCTGGAAAACCTAAAACAAAGCGAGTAACTCACATTGTGGAAAGAGGAGTACCGTTCACTCATCAGGAAAATTTAAATGCATCTCCCGTCCTCACCCAAAGCGGAAGCTTTTCGGAAAGCTCGACACCGGGAGAGCCCACGAACTAATTAGGCAGCCAACGCAAATAGTTATCTCTGAGTGTTTTGCGAATTCTCGTTTGTTTTATGCTGTATCTTAGACCCTTTCTACCTATGTAGAGGTGAGTCGGGTGCAGTAGAAGAAAATACTCCCTCTGATTTCCTCGCAATAGAGTTTTGTGTGGGTGCTTCGCGATGCACTCATCGCAAAAGTCAATACCCTCTGCCGTACCAGTAGATGCGGAGAAACACGCGTTCCTCGTCGAACTAGAACAAAATGCCTTAGATATGGAAAGGATTACGACGAAAATTAGAACACCTACAAGGTCACGTCTAACGTATCCACCGCGCTGAACAACACCAGCGCAATACCTAAACACGCAAGAACAACAAAAACACACCAGCCGTCAAGCCCGCAACCACACGAGAGGTTGCGGATGCCGACGCGAAAACTCTGGTATCTGCGACTAGTATACGCAAGTCTTCATAAGAAAAAGAGACTAACGCAACGGAAGTGGAAGACAGCGTTCGTCTTGCCAGCACGCGCAAAAGGAAACCACTGCAAAAATATCATGGAAAAATCCGCAACTAAAACACTAATCGAAACCAAATTCCATTCTCCAGAAAGAATGGTCGAAGGAACTGACATACATCTAGTGCACAAACAAACATATTACTGAAGAAATCCAATAGAATACCGACAATAGTCCTCAGGATCAAGCCAGATTATAAAATAAATATCCATAGCGTAAAGAATCCTGCTGGGCGTATTGCGGTATTGCGGTGTGAAGAAGACTTCCATAAAACGATTGAACTATTAGAAAAACATGAAGAGCCGTACGATGCATACAAGATACATTCGGAAAAAAATAGTAGTCCTGAGAAGAATACCGGAGGCCATCCCCGACGATGTAGTGCTGAAGGACCCGAAAAACTAACGTCTTCTAGTTATATCTGCTAGACGAATGTACAAGGAGGAAAAATCCCGATGCTGTTTGTATATACGCAACTAAATAAATCCAACGCAGAAGAACTGATGAAAATTTTCAATTTAGAAACATTCCTGGAGATTTACGTACCCGCAGAATCTCCTAGACGAAAGTACACCGTGACACTACGCTACAGGTGTCAATTGCACGGCTCCTCCCAATCGGAGTACCGTGCAATTCCGGGACGGAGTATCTTACACAAGACTGCACTAAATCAATTAACACACCGGTAACGTGTGCAAACTGTGGGGGGGGGGGCGATAACTCTGCAAACTATTGCGGTTGAAGGG
>JAHWXV010921684.1:0-13775 GCA_024586415.1 Phrixothrix hirtus | reverse complement strand
ATAAAATAAAAAAATGAATTTTTAAGAAAAACAATGGAGAAAAGTAGCTGTAGCTGTATCCAACTGATTACATTAGAAATATATAAAATCATTCAGAATGATAAGCTTCAAAACAATTTCTTTCAACACAGAATGTGTCTGCATTTCTTACATACTTATTAAATCTGTGAATGGCATTACACTTTGGGGTACAGATGTTTTTCGTTAATATGCAGTAGAGCTTGCACAGAATAAATAATGTCTTTACAATATATCTTGTAAACCCTAAGTGTCTCACCTTTTGACTAGATCTAACATAAATAAATTCTAAGCATTTGTAATAGTTGAACTCAGCATATAGACGAAGAGTACCCTCCACTACTTCTTTCCTCTTATGGCAATGAGGTACGTATTCACCGAGTGATCACCAAGGGCAACTCCACCCATCTTCCAATTGTAAGTCTTATAAAATTTTGGTTGTTCAACCTCAATGGATTGTTTTTTATTTTTAAACCATCTCTTCATAATACGTAGAGGATAAATGTTATTAAAATTGGTTATCATGTTGACAACTTGTTATCTGCCCAATGCAATATGAGCAAGTCATTATTTTTGTTAAATTGATAATCATTTTTGACATGGATTTAGAAGATTCAAAGAGATACTTTGATATTCAATTTTCTCTAATTGTCAATACAACTTGAATATCTTTTTGTACTAACTTTTATCAGTTTCGTTATGGAGAAATAGTTGTCAAAAGAGATTACTGCTCTAATGGATTTTAAGAATTGGTTGCATTTTCCATGTTACTTTTACCACAGTAGTTGTCAAAATGATAACAGTATCAATTAAAACTTGATAAGACCCAATTTTTGTAGTCAAACCTAAGGTTTACCCTTATAAATTGTTTGGCAGGATGGTGACCAAAATATCTATAAATAAGTGAGTATGGAAAATGTCCCCTTGCTTGAATTTTTTATTGAGTATATTCATCAAAGGTCAGAGTTTCAACATTTTATCTATATGATCAATGTTAGAATTATCTACAGAATGAATGTTTTGCTTTATTTTATCATATTTGCTCGTCAGCAGTGATGTATACTAAATTTGCACTCCAAGATCTTCATCATTTGACCAAAACATCCATCCAATAAAAAGAATGGTATCCTGAGAAATACAAAATTGCTATGAAAGTTCTTATGTCTTCCTTGGACATGGTGAAGTTTAGTCTGTTATTTTGAGAAGCATATAACATAGTTTCCCTAACAATGTATTGCACAGTTGAATCATCAAGAAAAAGCCTAAATATTACACTGTATTCATTTTATCAATTCTTCGATGTTTTCGTATTTCTGTAATGTGCATCAATATATAAAATCAAATTCTTCTAGTCTTCTCTTGACAATCAAAATATTAACTTGTATTACTTTTTTCTAAAGCTTTCCTAAACCTGACGCAATGTTAGAAGGGTGTACGAATAATTAACATGATTTGAGTTTAGTATATCATTTAAAATCTCTGGTTTCATTTTATTTATATAAATAATTTGCTTTTTAATTTTTATATATTTTATATTTTGGAAGTTTTATACTTTGCTTACAAATATATAACACTAAAAAATTTACTAAAGAAAGTTAATAGATGTTGAAGGTTTGGCCCATTGGATTGTTTTTCTAAGAAATGTTTATTATTTAGGATATTCATAGCAAGTTGTTCCTTTGAAAGCCATTTTTTAGTTTAATTTCTTAAATTATTTTCACCTTATAGTTACATAGAAACAATGGTTACAGTCACATTTTTCACACAAAGGAGTTTGATGCAGTAGACATCAGTCTTGAATGATTTAAAACACTTTATTACACAATTGTTGCAATGTATGATAGAAATAATGTTACCAACTATGTTAATTAAAATAATTTAAATTTCTGTTGTTTTTGTTTTTAGAAATATCTGCAGTAGAATATTTTTATCTTGCTTTGTAATTAGATGACATAAGTAAATATTTTTGTTTTTCTTATAATATATAGCTTTATTTAGATAAGCACTACTGCACATCTGTCAATCAGTATTTCATTATAAGCCTGTATATTTTTAATAGATATCATCACTGTGCAAACAATTAGTACAAACCATGATCTCTTCGATTAAAATATTTACATACCTTATGCCTTTAGTTACTCAGGCGACCTCTCCAAAACATGTTATTAGAAAAAAATCTTAAATTTCAAATGCATGACCATTTGTATTGATTTGCGCTTAGTGCCAAACTAATGATAAGTGTGAGTGTTATAAATATTTTTAGCAATATTGGGAAGAAACTGTTAGATTGTATCAAGCTAATATAGTCGGGCTCAAAATTTAAAATCGAATTCTTAAACTAACAAAATTGTACGTTTTTGTATTAAATAGCATAAACCCTAGAAATCATATTTACTGTATTATAAAAGTTACTTAACACAGAAACGGATAATTTTGTCAGTTCAAAAATTATATCTTAAAACCTTATTTAAAAAAATGTCTTGCTCGATTATTTATCTATTATTTTAAATAAAAACTTTCAGTTTTAATTTATTAATATATGTGTCATTGGAATTGATAAATAGTAAAGTTTCAAACTCAAAGAAGTAGCTGACAGGGCAAAATGGTACTTTTTAGAAATGAACATGCCACTTAACACATTCAACATAGCAAGAAAACTTCATACCTGACTGGTGTTTCTTCAATTAAAACATGTTCCATATTGAAAAAAGTATTAAAAACATCTGGAACTTGTTTCGTGTAAAAAGCTGTGAGCATTTCGGGACGCTTGCAGTACATGGTAGAGCTCTCTGTCACTTGTTTTGCTTGACAGCCTGACTTTGATGTTTTGTTTTCTAACAATTGTTGGTATTTACAGTGTTTAAAAAATAAAGTTCAAGTTTTACAATTTATTAAAATTAAAAAAACTCATAATTTATATTTCCAAAAAATAATAACATAATTGATAAAATAATTATATTTCCAAAATTAAAATAATACAATTTATAGAATTAAGCTGTAAAATGATATTTCCATACCTCTATGGTATTCCATAAAATACCCGTGCACCCAAAGCACAGGAAGATTGAAACATGCTGGCCAGAAGTTCAGAATCTTATGTTCTGGTCTTTTTTATCAAGCATAACTTGTACCTTTTCCCTTCCCATTTATTTGTATTTGCTCGAAGGGGTAACAATCTGGGGAAAAGTTTAGATAAACATGTTGTGGTTCTCCAGAGAGGTTGGTTAACAGCAGGAGAAGGAGAATCTGTAATTGGCGATAATAACGACTTCACTATACTATTCCTTAAATCGTACAAACACACTTTTTTATTTGTACCAGCATATTTATTGTAAATTTTATATAAATTTACAAGCAAATATAAAGGATGTGTATATCCATTTTCTTACTCCATTTTAAACTTTTCCTTTTGATTCAGTAGTAGATCATATGATCGAAATTGTTGACACCACCCATCATGTCATTGTACTGTACTCTTTTTTGATTTAGTGAATATGACTTGTTTTGGATTACCCTTCCATTTGACCCTAAGAGTTCCCAACATATATGCATTCTTCTTGAGAAGTTTGTGGGCAAGGTTCACACTATAGTAGTTGTCTATGAACAATGACTGACTAACATCAAGTTTATCATCCATTAGTTTATGGACAATTGTATCACTGTGCTCTTTTCCACCAACTTCTCGATTAGCCACATCTGCATAAGGATAAACCTCAAAACCAAACCAGAAGTTTCATTAACCGTGTACATCTTGATTTCATAGGAGTGTGCTTTATTGTCTAAAAATTAACCTTCCTCTTCAGACGATTCCTCTATACAGAGATGCTTCACAGGTACAATTAAATTGCCTATCGTTCTGTGAAAAATTTCAATAAGTGACTAGATTCTATACAATCGATTCATTAGGCTCAGGATTTTTAACAAAATGTAATGCCTGTAAAATTCCCAGGAAGCTATCCCTTCTCATAAATAACTCTCTGATAACACATCAAAAAGAATGGGATTAGTGTTCCAGTAATCACTAATCCTGTGAAGTGGAATGGTACCCATATGAAAAAGCAACCTAAGAAAAATCTTAAATTCCTCTTTCTCAGGGGATTATTACTTCTTTTCGAGGGCAGTCAAAAGATTTGACCAATTGTACAGAAATTTGGCATATAAATTTAATTGAATTATAAATATGGTTAGTAAGTTTGTCAGTCATAAGTAAATTAAAAAAATCAGTCGGGATTTCAATTCATTCAGGTTTACCATTAGTCCTGGACTGAGGACAGAAGGAGCATTGTTTGGGGATTGTGATGTTAGGGAGGGCGTGTTTTGGAATGTATCTGAGGTGCAGATGTGTTTGACTGCGGAGAATATACCTGAAATGCAGGTGTACTTAAAACATGTGGCTTCGTTTCTTCCTCAGATTCTGAATCAATATCAAAAGTCAACTCCCAACTGTTGTTGCCCAAACCCCTCAATTCCTTATCTACATTAAATTGGAGATCTTCCTCATCATCTCCCTGCACCAAAATTTACATAAGTTCTTGTGGTCGTTATAAATTTCTTTAATTAGAGGGAGACCACAGCTTTTGTTTTGTTTGGGCTAAAAATAATGAATAATATAAATAAGAGTAATAATACATGACTGATTGTAACAACTGCACTTGATGTTGAGGGTTGACAACCCAACCCAACGGGACTTGTTTTTGCTTCCTCTTTCATCCCATCCTCAGGTATGAAAATTTTGAACTGAAATTAGACATAAAACATAATGGTTTATAAGGAAAACAAATTTTCAACAAAAAGCCAAAAAAGTAACAAACATGGGTAATTTATTTGAATATTTTGGAAGAAATCTCTCAAATTAGTTATTATATCTAGATAATATTAAATAATGATTTTCAAAGTAGATTTCAACAATTGTTTTTACTAAAATACTAAAGAAATTATGAAAAGCAGGTGCTTTACTTATCCTTAGTGTGATATTTTATTAAAAATCATCTGCTTAGTTGATTTTGAAACTGAAAAGTGCATTGTGAGCAGTATTTTTATATCGATCACTGTAAATTCAAATTAGAATTAAGTTTCTATGTTAGTTTGAAACTAAATGGAGCTGGGTGTCCTGGCAAGCACTTAATGCCATACACTGATTTGTCACAGCATGCTGGGATACTTTTGGCGTTGAATGTGTTAAAGGCCCTCTAGTATCATAATAGGTCATGGTATAAACATATATAAACACTATTGCTAAAAATTGTTTATTATTAACCAATGTTTGTATTAATTCTTGTACAAAATTAAAGTTAAATTATAACATTTTACATTAAACAATGTTTAAATCCCATTTACATGTTACTTTATAATTAGTTTTCATATATTTAAATTTATTTATGGTCTAATGCAGAAATAAGTGAATATGGCTCATTATTTTTACAGATTTACATTGAATGAAGAGTGAAATAAATAAAAATTCATAGACATTTCAATTACAACGAATTAATAAGTAATTAGAACTTCTGACCGTCATTATAGAGTTTCACAAACTAATTCATTCATTAAAATTAGATATCATTCTATGTTCATTTATTTTAAAAAAGTTCATTATTCCCTAATCAATATATTGTCTGCCAAATTTACAACTTCATCAACATGAAATATAAATGTTAATATTTGTATCACAGCTAATTTGTAACTGGCTTTGAAACCAAGTATGCTATCTCATTATTCTGGCTATCTTATTGGTACTACCCCTTCCCTACTTTGTTGTTAATTTGTGTGCAACATATCCAAACCATTGAGTGATGATATGTGCGATGATAATACTTTTATTATTTATTTTTCCTTACTTAAATCAATTATGAACAATTTCAATAATATTATAGCTTATAAGTGCTAGTGGATAAATATTATTACATGGTGTTACTCTCACCTATTTCTTAACTATACTATAGTTAGGTTTTTTAAAACTGGTTTATTTTTGTTATTTATAATTTAAACTCATTATGTATGCATTCACTACATCTACTTGTTGTAAATTATATATATTTTTGTTTTGACTTAATTTGTAGAATTAACAATTTATAATGTTTTTGATGATTATATAACAAATTATTGCTATGACAACTAAACATTCATTATTCAAATGTACCTTAAAACCTATCGATGCTATTGATAATCAATTTAAGTCAATTGAACTTTTTAAAATACTTCTATAAGCATTTTTAAAAAGAATATATTTTTTAACTTTTTTGGGACAATCTATAGAAAAATATTGAATCAGAATCCCTAGCAGTTTTTTTTATAATTAAAAATATAGAAAAAATCCAGGCATTTTTGCAACGCTTAAGTTTATCACTTGTGCCAAAGGGCAGTTGCTTAATTAAGTAGCCAATTTAATTTTATAAGTTTTGATATCAACAAAGTCAGATTAGGCCTAATTAATTACTAGCGTTATGTTTTTAGTAAATGCTGTAGAAACACCATGTTGATTACTTGATTAGTCGGTATAATCAGTAGTGAGTAGTCCATTGTTGGTTCATGGCACTAAGGCACATGGCAATGCACCCCTCCTCAAGTACGTCCAGTAATGTGATGGCAACATGTTTAGTTGCTTTCGCATTCTAGCTATAGTCGAATATATTCTTTCACGCTCAGCTATTTTAGCACTTTACATAGCAAATTTTCTTTCATTTGAATAACAGTTTAAGGTGCATTGAATACCACCATGCCAATGCATAATTCTCCTTTGTGATAGAATTCATTTGTTGTTTTACATCAGTACACAAATGTATTATTAAAATTGTATTAAATTTTATTAATACCATGGAATCATGGTGTACGTAATCATTGTACCATGTTGCATTGTAAATACTTATAGTTGTTTATATTAATAAGATGATTATACAAAATATCGAAAATATACTAAATAAATGTCTTTGTATAATTCTTTCCTATTTAACCAGAAATTTTTTTAAATATAACACATTACATACAATTAGTAATTTTTAAGTACTTCTGCAACTTTTAGAATTTATAAATAGCAGATACGTTTCTGGGCCAATTTTAAATTAAATAATTTTAATAAAGAACATTTTATACATTCTCGTAATTTTATTCCCTAAAAATTAAAAGAATGGCCTTAAAAGGGTTTAATAATTACAAAGTTACTGGCTATTACAAAAATAAAGTAATACAATCTCAGGGTTAGTATGTTGCACTGTACTATCTGGGAAAAGAATAGTTACCATAAATAGTACAAAATTAATTAAGTATTTCAGTACATCTAAAAATAAAATTAAAAATAATAACAATTAATTAAGTTTAATATATAATTCATAACTAAATTTTCAATATATTTAACACTCCTAATTAAAGTATATTTGAATTTGAAATAACCAACGTAGGAATACATTAGCTGTGGAGTAAAAAAAACAATAAGGAAATCAAGACTATTGGTTAGTTACAATAGCCTTCATCAGCTTGGAGATCATGCCAGTTTGTTTAACAGGAGTGTGGAAATACAGATTCTTATCAGTTATGGTTAAAGTCTGCATACTTTAAAAGCGATTCACAATAGAAAATAGGTCTTTAAAACAGAAATGCTTACTAATTAAGCAAACGGTCCTTGCATTGTTTCACATACTTTAATAGGGAATGGTAACCATGATTGCAGTGGATAAACAAAGTGTAAGCAGTTAGCTGGAATTTGTTTATTTCGTTTTCTACATGGCTAATGTATCCTTAATTGGTTGGTTATATAATAACTTAAAACAATTTAATTGATATTCAACCACTAAAGTGTCATTTGTACCTTTTCCACTAAGTTTGAGCTTTAACTTAAATTTTGTTAGAAATATCAATTATATCACTCATTTCTATAACTATCGAATAATGCTTAATTTAAATGTAAATGATGCAAATGCCTTTATTGATTTGAAAAAATTGCATATTACAATTTAAAAATAAATTGATTACAATTAAAACAACTATTGCATATCAGTTGAATTTTCTTCTGCATTACTTTTTACTACCTTTGAAACAATCGGAAGTAAACAACTTATATCACTGAATTTTTTAAATGGTTAAATAAAGTGTGAATATTCGGCTAAAATAGCATTTATAAAAAATAAAATATTTCTACGGATTGGAAAATATGAATACACATTGTTAAAAGTACTCAAATTATTTACATCTAAAAGAATATGTTGTTATAATTTTAATGAATAGTGAATTTAATTATAAAAATATTTAATCCCTATTGTAATCCATTTAGTAATTATATAAAACTATCATGATAAATAGATATAGCAAAAAATATTATTTGTTTAAATTAAATTTGATAAAAATAATTAAAATTATTTTATGTAAATAAAAAATGTTATGGTTGAGTTTAAAAATATTTTAAAATGTAGAAATATTTTTAAATCTTTTAACACCAATTACGGCTGAAGAATACATGCATAAATATTTAAGTGTTAATCTTTCTTATCTACCTACTTTAAATGTCATTATCCATATTTCTTGACCCTAACTACACCTTTTATTTAGGGCTGGAACATTTAGGCGCAACCATTAGGGTACAGATGTTGAACTGTGTATTACAAGGATATGAGATATTAAGATGCAATTGCACTGAGCTGCCAAAACAGAGTGCAAAGACTAGGATACATGTATAATAAGAATGGATGAATTTAAATAGTATAAGTACCATTTAATTGTTCATATATTTAATTTAATTATGTAGCTAATTTTTTTTGTCAAATTTGTCAAATTTTAGCATTTTAATATTTTTTGTAATTTATATTTTATGTAACAGCAAATAACTAAATATAAATTTAGTTTAAAATATGCGACTATTTGAACTAATTGAAAAGTAATTAGCAATTATTTCTTAGAAAACACTCTAATGGCAATTAATTTACATCTATCATAATTAGCCTGTAAACATAATGAGCAGAAGTGTCAAGATTTACATAAGCATAAAGATTACATAATATAATATAACTAGGTTTTTGCAAGAAATTTACGAGGATTCTTCAATAGAAACATCTTTAAACTGTGTAGTTGTGACTTTATTGTCATGACTATGATAAACCACTGTTTATATCATTTATTTAAGTTTTAGTGACATGGATGTCAAAAATATTTGCAGTTGTATTTCTGTATATGCTTTTATTAAATTCTGAAATGGCATTTACCGCAGAAAATTCTTCCAAAAAGAATTTATGTGCCCACCTCAGCCTTCAGCAGGAAAAGTAATGATGACTATATTTTGTGATTACCAAGGCGTATTATTGTTAAATTTTAAAGAACTCCATGTCATCAACATACAGACACCTTAAATCGTGTACATGTTAGTATCAAGAATAAACGTCCTGAGAAACTCACAAATGGTACCATTCTTCTACATGATAATGCTCGATTCCATGTAGTCTAGGCAATTCAAGATTTGCCTGCTCATATGAGTGGGAAGTCATTCAATATCCATCTTAACAGTCCCGATGTTTTTGAGCGATTATCACTAAAATGATCGCGGTTCAGATCAGACGCCGAGATACAGCTTGCTGTTAGAGAATAGTTCCTCAAACAGCCACAATATTTTTATCAGCAGAAAATTTACGGATTAGTGTATTGATAGTATAGTTGAATTCTTTGCAAATAAATAATCTTACATTGCATGAGTTGAAATAATGTGAATTGAATAGTGATTTTGTTGAGAAATTTAAATATACCTGAGGGATTATGCAATGGAACTAAAATTTTGACCAGTGGTAGGTAAAAAAGGAGAAGTTTTTATAACTAGAATAACATTGCAATCCAGTAATGACCAAATACCATCAGTGAGGTAATATGCCACTAATATCCATTGAAATAGTATTTGTTGTGGCAATTAATAAGGCGCAGGGTTAAATCTTTGAGTATATTTATTTAAATGTATCGGTGGAGTTAATCACATTTATTAAAATTTGAATAATCGCTGATAACTTGATTATGTAGTTCAGTATGTTAGTTTGTAATAACAACTCAAAAGGTTCAAATTCAATCCCAAAACATCCAATATAACAGGAGTTTGCACAAGACCAGTGCACTAGTGCTCATATATACATTAAGGTGTATTTGAAGTGGCTCAAAATATTTTCAGCGTGTATTCCGTATTCAAAAATAAATTTGTTATTAACTACACCCAACTCTTTTTTTACATGGTAGATATGTTCCAATATAAACTGTGTGAAAAACCACCAAATTTATGGAATTAAGGACATTAGTTCCACAATTTTAGAAAATGATGTAAGATGAAAAAAGAACTATATTGTTGTTTTAAAAATCCATGCAAAAAAATAAATAATGAACACTCATATTATATTAATTCTACAATTTTTCATTCATATCTTTATTAAGAAAAAGATAATTTCTAAACAGGATATTTACAATAACATTGCCTTTATTAGTTGTAAAAAATGATCAAAAACACAAACTGTACTGGTAAAAGCACTATGAACTTGTAAATTTTAGTTTAAACATAAACTGTCGAATTTTACAAACATGGACGAATATTGAAAACATGTGATGTAACCTGCAAACTTTATGGAACATAAGTAAAACATTATTAAACAAAAATTTTTTCTACATCCCATGAACTATGTACTTTGAACACAAAATACATTGCAAATTCAATAATGAAATGCTTAACTCAATAAAATACAATTGATATAAAATTTGGGTATTCCCCAATTGTATTTTATTTTTGTTTGTACATAGGTACATAGTGTGTGCTTTAGTTTTCATATGTAAATATTTTATGTAACCAGCCATAAAAACTTGAATTTTTTTTAAATTATAAAATTATTTTGGGTGTTAGAACAAATAATTTGTACAAAAAAAAACAGTATTTGTTCTTCTTTGTAGACCTTGTTATTTCAAAATCATATAAAAAAGACCATGTAAAAAAGAGTTGGGTGTGTGATTTCGAAATATCAGCTGTTAAAACTTTTTTAGTTTGGCAACACTGTGTGATGAATAGGAGATAATGACTGTTTTAATTAAGTTTCTTCATAGTTACTATTTAATTAAAATATGTTTCCTGTTTATTAAAAATAATTGTGGCATTTTTAGCACAATTATAGAATAGATTAAGAACTTTTTCAAAACTCAATAATCCTCTAAATATTTAGCTGATGCCCATAAATTACATTTTTCTACAATTGCTATAAAAAGTAGGCTTTTACGCTTTGTAATGTCAACACAAAGTTGACGTTTTCTGAGGAGTATCACTTTTCCACTGTAGAGTGACAAAGTAACTTTTTCAGTCACTAAAATATCATCAGATATGCCATGACTAAATGACATTTAAAACAATAATTAATGCAGACGATGAAATTTATAGTATAGTTACTAGTCTTTCGTGATAGCAAGTAAACAACTCATTTATTGTTATTTTAAATTAATTAAATATTGTGGACTAAAGTTAAATATTTAGAATTTGGTAGCAATAATGCAATTGTAGAAAAAAGTGTGTAATTTGAGTACAAAGTGGCATTGTCACTCTGCTGCATGTTGTAAGTCAATTTACTGCCTCAAGCGACAATGTGGCACTTTGTGCTCTTAATAAACAAATAACTATTGTATGTTAAATAAAAGGAATTCAATAAAATTCAATTTTTATTGTAAAATATGTAAGTTGAAATTTTTCATTAAAAGATTTAATTAGTACATATGAGGCATAGTCAAATGAAAACTTTAAAAGCATCAAAAAATGCACTGGACAGATACCTTGTCTTACAAGTTGGTGGAAATATTACTTTTGAGATCTGGACACAGAACACATTAAAAGAAGAACAGTAAATGCAATGATAGACTGTTGCACCATTATGGCGCCATCTATATTTTACGGCAAAATACTATCCTAAATAAAGCGGGTATTTAAAATTCTTAATATTTTTAATAATTTACAACATATTTTATAATAAATTAAAACTTCTTTATTGTAAGTTATTTATAACTTCCATTGTTATAAAGATAACTACATAAGATGAAATTATCCTTAAAATAAAGCAGTTATAAATTTATTGAACGGTATTTGGGAATTGTAGGCTGTTTACAATTTAATCTTGTGCATTTTCTAATAGCAATTATGTAGAATTATTTAATATACAAGTACAAACAAAGTTTTACTTAAATTAAATCTGATTCGACACAAAATAAAACTTGTAAATACATTAAACATCAAACAGTAAATAAATGTTAGGTTAGAAATGTGTTCTGTAAAGGTTACGAAACTACTATTTATAATTCGACTCTTAAGTGGTTGTTGACAGAGAAACATGATCACATAAAATTTATCAGCGCCATCTCTACATTACGGCAGTTGCATGCGCCAAAGCTTTTATATCAGTTGGGCGGCTCTGGATCTGGAAAGCTTTGCTAATGACTATAGGAACAATTAAGTGTTATCAGAGTGACAGTTTAAAATGGCAACTCCACTAGACTACTGCATTAGGGAGGAACAGCGTTGTTATTAATTTCTTGCACAATGAAGGAGCAAAATTTATTGATATTCATCGTAGAATAAAGTTACCTTATGGAAATTCATGCTCGAAATCAAGAGGACAAGCAAACCATCACCCTTCTTGATTAAATACAAAAAAATTCAAACATTGCCCTTTGCAGAAAAGTCTATGCTGACTCTTTTCTTGGGATACAAAAGGGGTAATTTTGGAGGAGTACATACGTAATGGGGTTACTGTTACTAGTGCCACATACTCGGAATTCCTGATGAACCGTCTCAAGACTGCCATTATAATTACAATGAGTAAGGATATTCTTTTGCAAAATGACAATGCACCATCATTTACTGCATGTACAACTGCGGCAACCATCCAAGAATTGAGTTTGAGTGTCTACCACATCTTCCTTATGCCCCTGACCTTGGCCCCCTGTGATTATCATGCATTTTGTCCACTTACAGGGGTATTGGTAATGATGAAGTGATTCAGGCTGTACGCACAACTAAAGACATTTTTTTTTCGGGTATTGAAGCAGTTCCAAAACGCAGAAGGAAATGCCTAGAGTGTAATGGAGACTACGTCGAGAAATGACATAATTGTTTTTATTTGACTGCCTTGTATAATATGTTCATGAAATGTAAATGACATAAAAGCAACAAGATATGTTTTAACAATAAATACTCCAAATTTTGCAATGTTATTGCTTTAGAGAAGTTTCAAATATCACAGAAATGTCAGTTTGATACTATATGTGTCAAATTTTAAAATGTAAGGTAGAATTCAATATCTTTTTCAGAATTGAAATTGAGTCTTGTGCCTAAACTTTTAAAATTATAAATTAGCTAAATCAATAAAGTGATAAACTGAGTAAACAAAATTATTTCTAATATAATTATAGAGTAACCTAAAGATCAAAATTGACAAGTACTAGCTACATTTTCAGTGTTTCCCTAGGTACAGTAAGTTGTTTGAAATATGAAATATTTTATTTTTCATGAACTGATAGTGCTCATATAAATGTTCACAAAATACTGTAATTATAATACACAAACATTGTAAGGACAAGATACATAATTTGACATTGGTGTTTTGAATATGAGATGACATTAATTAAGACTAGTTAATTTATTTAAAAGATGTAAAAATATTTTTATGTTTTGTAAATAGGCTGATGACTAGGGGGCGGAATATATGCATTTAAATGCAGCCAAAATATGCGCATATATATGCCTTGTTTGCCTTTAAAATATGCACTTATATGCCTTT